>JAQZBX010105562.1:0-10895 GCA_029593785.1 Cabassous unicinctus
TGACTCCGGGACCAGAGATTCCCGACGTCCAGCCCAGACCCTAGAACCAGAGGCCTGACGTCCAGCCCTGCCCCTGCTGTTGACCAGCACTGTGACTGGGAGAAAGGCTCGACCTCTCTGGGCCTCACGGCCATCTGCAGGCCGGTCAGGGGTGGAGCGTCCTCCGGGAGGGAATGCTGTGCAGGATGCTGGGCTGGCCCCACAAGGCTCCTGGACCGTGCGTGGCACAGAAGCCCTCGAACGTGAGCTGCCAGACACTTGCATCCTCTGTGGAAGCAGGCAGCAGGGGCCCCAGTGAGGCCGGCCCTTGGGCCTCGCACCCCTGGGTAGCCCCCACCCCCATGGTACAGGGCTAGGTCCGCGAGGGCTGCAGGAACCGGCAGACGTGGTGGGGTCACTTCCAAGATGAGGCTCTCAAAGGCCCTGTGGCTTCTGCCCTCTCCCAGGGAGGGGCCCACATGGCGGGGAAGTGAAGCCGCCTTCCGGCAGCCCCCTTAGTGAGCCACCTTGGAGCACCCCCTGCCCAGGCAAGCTTTCAGGCGCCTCAGCCCCAGAAAACTCACGGGCGGCCCTGAGCCAGAAGCGTCCAGCTGAGCCGCTCCTGGCTTCCTGACCCTCAGGGACCAAGTGAGGTAAGAAGTGCTCGTGGTTTTGAGTTGCTACCTTTTGGGGTGGTTTGTTACACAGCAATAGCTAACTGATACACTCTCTGAAACTCAGTTTTCTCACCTGTGCACTGGCTAGACCAGCTTCCTAGAGGTGAGAACAGAATGAAACCTTATCAGCCACTCGTGGTCCTGCCACATAAATGTGCCTGGACAGCAATGGCTGCATTTGCTGGCTTGAGCCTTGTAAGGGTTTCCTGGGTTCACGGCTGTCCTTTCAAAAAGGTGGTTCTGGGTCCTGGATGCAGGGTGGCCACGGGGGCTGGGACCACAAGCCCAGGGCAGCATGGATGCTGGCGGCACCATGCCGTGCAGACCCTCATGGGCAGCCAAAGCCTGTGGCTGCCCGGCTGAACGCAAGCCAGCGCCTGGGCCTCAGGTCCACCTAATGGGGGGTGGCCATGCTCTCTCCATCCAGGGAGGAGGATGGGGACCACGGGGCCCTGTGGCTGCTGGGCAGGTAGCAGGCGGGCAGTGGGGCTGGACAGTTGGGAGGAGGCCGACCTCCTCATCCATCCATCACAGGCCAGCGAGGGGCTCCGGAGGACCTCCTCTGCCCTCAGACTCTGTCCCTCAGGCTCGGCCTCCTCACCTGGTCTGACCCACAGCACAGCAGAGTGAAACTACAATGGGCCGGTCCTGACGGGCCGTGGCAAGGCAGTGCTGTCCCGGCCGCCGGGGGACCTCGGCCACTGGCAGCCCGAAGCCTTCCCAGCAAGAGAGCCGAGCAGCACCCAGGAGGGTGGGAGAGCCCACCCAGGGGATGTGCCGCGCCGCTGAGCTGGCGGTTGACTGCACTGGATTTACAGGGCCCACCTCTCCGATTATCAGAGCGCTTAGAGAGGGCGCATTTAAAGCACAGCGAGCCGGCGTGCCGCTCCCCTCGCCCCGTTATTCCAGAGGTATAAATAACCCTAACCAGGAGCAACGGCCCCCCGGGCGCCCACAAAGCTGCACAAACACCGGGATTTATGTGGCGTGGCTCTCCAGGCCCTCTTGCCTGGTGATTTGTGCCTCTCCACTGGGCCCGGCCCCTCAGCAGCGCCAGCAATCAAGCAACGAGGGCTGTGGCTGCACATCCACGTGACGCCACGCGCCGGAATCCCGATTTCCTTGGCCGTTTTTACAATATGGATCGAGCAGGCCTCCTGGGGCCCCGTAACGAAAATGGAGGATGTTACTTTTCAAAAACTGCGGCTGAACCTTGTGGGGGCTTGGGCTGGGCAGAGAGCACCATGCGAGAGGGGGTCCCCCCCACCAGAACCCCTTGCCAGCCTGCCTGCAGAGTGGGTTCCTCCACTGACCAGGGTGCGTCTCATCAGGGCATCATCTCCCCCCTTTCCAAGGACGGCAGCTTTTCTTCTGGAGGTAAAACGTTATGGGAAAAGAGCTGCCTCAGCTGATGCCCTCCCTGGCTGCTCCGGCGACTGCTTCTGGAGAAGCTCGAAGGGCAAGCACCACGCGCTCAGAAATAACCACTACGGGAGCAGGACGAGAGGACGGGGCGCTCCGTTCTCTGCATGGCGGCCTCGCGGGAAGGGAGGTGAAGTGGCCTTGGTCGATTTTCTAATAGACAAGGGCACGGCGTGGGACGCAATCGCGTTTGGCTGCCAGCTCTGGGGCCCCAGGTCAGGGGCTCCTGGAGGGCAGCACCGGCTCCTTCGATTCCCGGTGAGGGGGAGCAGGGTCCGCCAGCCCTCACGGCGGCTGAGGCTCTTTGAGTCTCTTCAAATCTGTGACCGTCCTTTGCGCCAACTGTTCTTGGTTGTCACACCTGGGCAAGGGGATGCTCCTGGCCTCTAGTGGGTGGGTCAGCACCTTCAATGCACAGCATGGCCCCACGACATGGAATTGTCCAGCCCCCGATGGCTGAAGAGCCGCGGTCGGGAAACCTGGCCCAGAACCAGACCTCCTCTGCGTGGCTTACAGCATGGCTAGGATGGGTGGGTGGGAACTGCTGGCAAAGTTATGGAAGCCCTTCCTAACACTGAGACCACAACCATGGCTGGGGCTGCCTCGGAGGTAGTAAGCTCCCTGCCGGGGGAGGTATTCAAGGTGCAACTCTCCCAGGAAGGGGCTAAGGTGGGAAGAATGCTAGAGTAGGAATGAGGAGACTGCTCTGCCATGCCATGGGGGGCTGTGGGCAAGTCCATACACCTCTCTCGGCCTCAGGTCTCACCTCTGGAAAGTGACGTGAAGATATAGCTTAGCGGTTCTCACCCAGAGGTGGGGCAGAGGCTGGAGATGCCAAAAATGTCCTGAAATGCCCGAAAGTCCTGCACAGCCACGGGTTGTCCCGCTGCAGAGGCTGGCAGCACACCCACTTCAGCAGGAGAAGCCGGGCCAAGGAAGAGGGCTTTTGGATTGTGGAATTTAAAATTCTGGGGTTCAGGCAGAACCAGGAAGTTGGAAACCTTTCAAACCTCCTAGTTCTGCTGTTGGAATGAGAGGGGAGGGAGCTCCGAGAGGAAGAGGAGTGTGGGAGAACCTCGGCCTTCCCAGGAAGCTCTTGGGGTGGTAAGAGCCCAGCAGAGCAGGTCAGGGGTCCACGGCCGCCTGCCCCTTCAGCTCCGAGGGCCCTCCCCATGATCTGTGATCCTCATTGATCTACCAGAAGACATGTACTGGGTCAAGTAGAGGGCTGGCCTTTTTGCCTTGGTAGCCAGGAAGCTCAAAGCCAAACTCAAGGCTCCATGCCCAGTCCTTGTTCTTCGCTTTCTCCTCCACTGCCTTCTGTCCGTGAGCCAACACTGTCTCAAAGAGGAAAGGGGCACTTGGGGGCCAGACACAGTTCCTAGCCCTTCTTATGCCTAATACACAACCCTGCAAAGGAGGGTGAATTGTCACTTTTATTTGTGACCGCCGGGGCGGCAGAGACGGGGCATTGCACGAGCTGCCTCAGGACCTCCTGGGGGCAGGAGGGGGTACGTGGCAGGAGCACGGACATACGGCAGATGGGCATGGTCCCCTGATGCCCTAAGAGCCCCTCACCCCAGAGGAAAGCACCCGTTTGGTCTCAAATAGGGACGCCTGCCCACATCCCACGGTCAGAGTGAAGGGCCGACCCACACAAACCCCACAGGGCAGTGGAAGCGCGGGGTGAGGCCGAGACCCCGGGTGGAGACAGCATCCACCGCAGATGGATGCTCTGTCCTCCTCAAAGCGCTCACGACTAACTTTTTGTTTAGGGAAAAGGAAAGCGGAGTCCCGGGGTTGAGGGCCCAGCCCCAGGCCCCGGGCAGGCCCTGGGCCCCTGGAGCCGAGCCCCCTGCAGCCCGTCCCTCGGTGGGCCCAGCCCCCAGCCTGCCTGCCTGCCAGACTGCATCCTGCCTGGCGAAACCAGCCCGTGACTCCTCAGCAGATGCTCCGGAAAAGCCCTCAGATGCCAAGCCAAGCCCTGCATCCTGCAGCAGGGAGAAGCAGGCGCTTGCCTGTGCACAGGGCTGCTCAGTCTGAGACCGCAGGACAGGCTGTGCTGTGCTCCTGACAACTCACCATCTCTGTTCAGAAATGGGGGGAGGCCACCTGAGGCCCGGACCGGGCTGAGCTCAGGGTTACTCGGTCTGAGACCGCGGGACAGGCTGTGCTGTGCTCCTGACAACTCACCATCTCTGTTCAGAAATGGGGGGAGGCCACCTGAGGCCCGGACCGGGCTGAGGTCAGGGTTACTCGGTCTGAGACCGCGGGACAGGCTGTGCTGTGCTCCTGACAACTCACCATCTCTGTTCAGAAATGGGGAGAAGGCCACCAGAGGCCCGGACCAGGCTGAGCTCAGGGTTACTTGGTGGTTATGCAACCCTGAAATCCCTGGGGGTGGGGGAACCTGGAGCTGAAGGGCATGGGGTGGGGAAGGGCCTTGCAGGGCTGTGAGAGCCCCACCACGGAACCCCAGCCTTGGCGTACCCACGGCAGGCGCCGCGCAGGGGCAGCCCTGAAACCCGAGGGTGGGAAGTAGATGGAAGTAGGCGCCGGGGTCAGCATGAGTGGCGGACGTTAGCCCGTCCCCAGCGGGAGCCGGTCTGGGGCTTCCGGCAGTGCCATTCGAGCCCCAGCAGAAGAGATGGGGTCTGATGTCAGAGTGCCACGGCGAGGCTCACAGGCGCCGCTTCTTGGCAAGCCCCACCCCCACTGCTCAGAAGGCCACGGGAGGGGTGGGGGCCCCACAGCACGTCCATGCTGCAAACGCCCCCGAACCCGTGCAGCTGTCCAGAGCAGACGGGGCCCCTCGGGGTGTGCCCGAGCAGCTGACCCCCAGCTACGGGCCTCACTCTGGGTCTACGCAGGCACGCGGGCTGGGGTCCGAACGCCAGCTCCAGCTCGGAGCGGCTGCGTGGGCCTCGGCCCCTCCCTGCACACAGCGGAGGAGAAGGAGGGGACGGTGGGGGACAGCCGTGAGCAGGACCTGCCACGGGCCTGGGCACCCACACCCCAGCGCCAACGGTCTGCTAGGCGTCCTCAAAAGCCTGGAGCCAGGTGCTACCGGAAGAGACGAAGGACATTCCAAACTGGACCAGCAACCAACGGGTCTTTGCACCGCGTCATAACCAGGATGGGGCAAGGGGCCCAGCGCCCTGGCTTCCCGTGTCAGGCCTCAGCTCTCCTTTCCCAGCCCGCGGCATGGGGGGCAGGTTCTGGAAGCTCTGGCCAGGCTTGGGGTACCATGTCCTTTGACAGTGGCCCAGCGCCCTGGCTTCCTATTTCCCAGCCCGCGGCATGGGGGGCAGGTTCTGGAAGCTCTGGCCAGGCTTGGGGGTACCATGTCCTTTGACAGTGGCCGGGCGGCCTAGGTCCGCCATGCCCTGAGACCAGCCAGCCCATGGGGCCCTCGCTGTCCCCTCCAGCTGGCAGCTCAGGGACGGGGCAGGAGGTGCCCGATAAGTGTGGCTGGGGAGCGGCTGAGCCCAGGGGAGCTTAGCGAGCGGCGTCGCCCCCCACGCCCCGCGGACACTCACAGCGCAGCCGTCCACCAGGGCGCGGATGTAGGGGCTGTTGTCGTAGGACATCTCCTCGTCGTTGGAGCCCAGGAGGCGGATGGCCTTGTCATAGCTGCCCGTGGCAGCGTCCTGCCAGGCCACCGACTGGTAGCAGTTGTAGGTGATGTTCTGATGGGCAGAGGCGCTCAGCAGGCGCAGGAAGGTCATCTGGACCACGCCCACGGGGTTGGAGTCGGCGTCCACGTAGGAGAGCTGAGGGCGGGGAAGGGGACGGGGCCTCAGTGCGCCACCACCACCTGCATCTGCGTCACCCCCGGCTGTGCCAGGAGGAGTCGCGCCCTGGTCTCCTCTGGGGTGCACCTCGCTCAGGGCACTGCCTGGCAACACACCGCCCTGGGTGCCAGAGGCCAGGGCGCCCGGCTTATGGGGGTGCCCAGGAACCATCTCCTTCAGGGACCTGAATGCCCACCCCCCGCTGTCCTGCACCTGGCTGGCTCCTGCTCGTCCTCCCCAGGTCCCAGCTGGTGGGCCACCTCTTCCAGGAAGCCTGCCCTGATTAGCCTCGCCTGGGCTACGTGCTCCTGCACCGACGCCCTGGTCCATGGGGGCTGCCCCGCTTTGGCTTGTTTGAGTGTCTGTCCCCCCTACAAGACTCAGGGCCCCGGAAGGCCAGGCAGGGCGTCTCTGCCTGCAGCTGGGTCCTGCTCCTGCCCCTGTGCCTGGCACAGCAGGAACTGGTGAACACTTGTGCCATGGAGGAACTGCTGCCCCCAAAGGTGCAGGCCGGGGGTCCCCTGGAGGCAGCGCCTGCCTGTAGGGGCCCACCTGTGGCTGCCTCTGACCTCTCCCCTTTGCTCCCACCAGCCCCTCCTGCTGGGCTGCACTTCCTTCTCTCTGTGGACAGCTCTGTGCTCTGGCCTCGGCCCCTCTGCTCCTGCAGCCTTGCCCACTCCACTGGAGGCGCTAACCTGGCTCGTTCTTTGGGTCACAGCCCAGAACAGTCTTCCCATGGGAGACCCAGTCTCGAGGGCTTAGGCCCCTCCTCTGTACCCCCAGCCCCCCGCCCCAGCCCCCTGCACCAGTCCCGGTCTTCCTGCATCCTCGTAGGTGCCCGGGGCCTGGTATCTGGCCTCCATGGCCCATTCCATTCCTGCACACGGGAGGAGCTCGCTCAATGCCTGTGAGAAACGCCAAGCCACCCACCAAGCACCCAAGATATCCTGGGTCCTGCCGTTCGGGGGCGGGAGGCCTTGGGGAGGTGGCCCAAGGGCTGGGGTGACCAGGGGGCACTGCTGGAGAGCAGGGGGTGGAGCCCGAAGCCAAGAGGGGGCACCTGGCACGGCCGGTCAGAGAAGACCACAGCCCCCGGGGGGGGCAGAGGGGGCCCTTGCCGTGTCCTGGCGTGGCCCACTGCTGGGTGGGGGCAGCACAGGGCGCCCCTGGCCAGATGACGCTAGAGAAGTCACCCGTCAGCTTCAGCGTGGAAAGCTCGCATCCGAAGGCGGGCTAACGTAGCTCGCCCGGGGGCCGGGGCTGGCACGGGGGACGCGGCTGAATTCCAAACTCCCTGCCTCTTCTGGCAGCTCAAGCTCTTTGAAAGGCTGGGCAGCCTGGGGCTGTGGGCGGCTCCACACCTCCCTGGAACGGGGCCCGCCTTTCTTCCCCAGCCCAGACACGAGCTTGGCCGTCCCTCGCTGTGGGAGAGCCGAGCGAGGGTGTGCCGTCGTGCTCTGGCATCAGGAGATAAGCCAGGCAGGTGGCAGGGTCTGGGATGGCAGGTCCCACCCGGGCCTGCTTCTGACCTGTGCCCGCGCCACCCCAAACAACAAAACTGAGGCTCTAATACAGCGCTGGCCTGAGTGGCTTGGGTGGGAGGAGGACGTGGGGGTGGACGTTTTATAGCTCTCTTTCTCTGGACATTAGTGAGCCTGGGGCTCCTGCTCTGTCCCACCAGGGCTGTGGGAACACAGTGTGGCCCCAAGCCTCCTGGCAAACTCCACGCCCCCGGAGGCCGCGACGGCAGACCTCACGCGCCAACCCTGCGGAGGAAAACGACGGGATACCGACCGCGAGTCCAGGTCCCATCAGGCGCTCCTTCGGAGAGGAAATCCGACTGACTCCAGAAAGTGTGCATGCCCCAGGGAGAGGCTGGCAGCGCGCTGGACACAGAAGGACCTGATCCCCGAGCACTGACCGGCACGGCCGAGCCCCCAGGCCCTGGCACCCCCGAATCCCCGGGGAGCCCCTGCTCCCATCGCCAGGACGTTCAGGCAGCCCCGCTCAGACAGAGCCTCTACTGCTTTGAGGACGGGACCTCACCTCTCTCTTCTACCACGAAGGATATTCAGAGAGCGGGAAACAACGCAGTGGCGAGTCCCGAAACACAAGCTGGTATTTTCCCCGGACCGGCCCTTCACCTCCATCTTTTGCCAACTGCTGTACAAAATGGGCCAAAAGGAGGAGACAGGCCATCTGCGCGGCCGGTGGAAAGGGGTGCCCTCCTCTGGGGTGAGCTGGGGCCGCCTGGGGAAGGCGGTGCCTAGTGCAGGTGGCAACCACGACGACAGCAGCGAGGCCCTGCACGCCTCTGCGGCTCCTTCCCCCGGCCGGTCCCCTGCGCCCACCCAGCTCCAGCCTCCCCTGGTCGGGGTGCACGTCCACTTCAGGTCCTTCTGTGTGCCAGGAGAGAGCACGGAAGAGGTGGAGAGGAGGACACAGCGGAGAGAAGGGGGAACAAGTGAGCCTGCGGTCGACGGCAAAGAATGAGAAAGCTCCGAGGAGCGTGGCCAAGGTGGGTGTCTGGAGAAGAGCCGGTGGACGTGGAGGTCAGCGGGGATGAGGACGTGAGATTCTGACACCCAGCACGGAGGAGCTTCAAGGTTAAAGCCCTTCAGAGATGCGGGCAGACCGGAGGCCGGCTGGAAGCTGCTGCCTTTGAGTTCTTGGGGAAAGACGAGCCAGCCACGGCCATGCTGGGAACGTGACGCCTGAGCCCACGCAGAGGGGCCGGGGGTGGGGGCCTGGGTGGGGGTGAAGGACCAACAGCTGACAGTGAGGTCGCAAGTCACAGAACCCACCAGCCGCTTCTGCTCGAGAAAGAGCCTCCTTCCAGGGCCACCCGGGGCTGGGCCACCAGATCCAAAGAAGCAAACGGAAGAGGGCAGTTCTGGGCTCTAACAGGCACCTCAACCTGCCCCGGCCCTGGACGCTTAGATTCCTCGGAGGCGGCACAGAATCTCGTGCATAATTCTAGAAAAGGGCCCAGCTCAAACCCCTGATGTGCTCAAGGAATGTGCTCTGGGGCTCGGAAGCAGCCGTGGGCTTCAGCACAGCAGGTTGTCTGGAGGGATGCTGATTTCTTTTCGTTTTCGATTTGGACAACGGAAGGCTCGCTCCCCAACTGAAAACATGGACTACCACGCTGTGCGTGCGGCAAGGGAGCACGCCCAAGCCAAAGCCACGGCCCCTCCTCAGCCCTGCCCGAGGCGGCAGCGAGGGGGCCACGGATGCTCTCCATCCGGAAAGGACTGTTTTAAGTGGTCCAGGGTCCGCCCACCCAGACTTGGGAAAACGAAGCCCGCCCATGCCGGGCGCCTTTGATTTCAGTTCCTGGGTACAGCCTGCCGCAGGTGTGGCGCCTGCTCTCGGCTGTGGCACTGGCTTCCCTGAACGCCAAGGCTGTCCCAGATCTAAACGGACAACGCCGCCTACTCCCAGGCTGAAATGAACTCTCCCCGGAGCAGTGGAGAGCGGGCAGGGAAGGACCCAGCACCTATTCCGAGCCCTGTGGGCGCGTGGCATGAAGGGTTCGGCTGAACAGGCGAGAGCAGGTGCGGTGCACGGCGGCGCGTGGCCATGCAGAGCCGTGAGCCAGGCCGTGCCGCAAGCAGGCGGCGCCCGGCGGCCACTTACCAGGGAGCCCCGCTTGAACTGACTATACCAGGTAGAAGGCTGCTCTTTGGGCCAGCGGGCCATTTTACTCTGCAAGATACGAGACGGGGCGGGTTTAAAGCCACGGCCGCCGAGAAGAGAGGTGCCATCTTACCAGTTTACCACGCTTGAACTCACTGAACCAGGAACCCGGGTTTTCTTTGGGCCAAGAAGTGATTCTGGCCTAAACGTCGAGCAGGCAGGTGGAGAGGGAGAGAAACAGAGAAAACGAAAGGGTTAATGCCCCACCTCCGCCAACCACGTGCTGCATGGCCGCGTGGCCTCCGCCGTCGCAGGAGCGGCCTGCCCATGGATCCCTCCAGCCGTCTCCAGCGCGCGCCCTGAGAACCGAGGCCCTGGGCAGAGGCCGTGACGACGACGACGGCAGCGCCTGGGCCTGCCTGTGTGCCAGGCGCTTGATAAGGGATTGGATCCTCCGTGTTATTGATTTCTGTGCACCCTGCGTCTGACGGGGTGCGTGGCACTTGGCTGGCACTCAAAAGGCTTGTTGAGTCAGGGCTGGGAGAGGCTCCCCAAGACCAGATGAAGGTGAAAAGTGACGAGAACCAGCATTTACGGGAGGGCCACGGGATGGGCTGTGACCCCAGTATGGCCTCTGGGGACCAGGTGGGCAGTCACCGGGGCTCACCAGGCTGCTGCGACGTGGCTGGACCTCTTTGGTGTAAGCGTGTGGTTTTGGGGGGCTAGGACCTGTGGACTGGGGGGTCAGTCACCGCTTCGCCAGCTGACCCCCTCCACAGGGGAGGCCTCCCACTGGAGTCTGGTTTCTGCAAAGCCTGAGGCAGCAGGTACCCAGCACAGGCCTCCAGAAACGCTGTGGGATGCAGGGACGGTCCCTTCCCAGGGGCAATGGACTTTCTTTAGGAGGAAGGCCCACCTGCCGTGCCCAGGTACAGAAACCTGGGGCAGCCTGAGAGCCTCCAGGGCCAGCCTCTCCCCAGGCCACAGGGACCTCTGCTTGGGATCCAGTCCCCCTGGTCACTCTCGGCAAGGGTGCCCCAATCCTCCTGGGCCTCCTTGCAGCGGGCCCTGGGCCAGGAGGGCTGGAAAAGGGGGCCCTCTGGGGGCAATCGGGTGTCTAGACTGCCTCCTGCCCCGTCCAGCAGGCTCTGAGCACGTCCACCTTTGCTTCCACATCTGCCCACGGCCAGGAGCTGACTCAGTGGGCCACGCCTCAGCCCCAGCCCCCTCTGCGCACTGACGCAGGTGTGCCAGCCCACGGGGGTCTGCAGCCCAGCTGAGCGGCTGTAGCCTGAGCCCGAGACGCCCGGCCCTCGGATGCCACGCTGGTCCCCATGAGTGAAGACGGGAACGGTTTGCAGTGGGGGTGCTTGGCAACCCCGGA
>JAQZBX010105563.1:0-10839 GCA_029593785.1 Cabassous unicinctus
TTTTTTTTTTTTGTAGTATCTTTTTGTGCTTTTGGTATTAGGGTGATGTTGACTTAAAAGAATGAGCTTAGTAGCATCTTTCCTATTCAATATTTTGGAAGAGGTTGAGCAAGACTGGTATTAGATCATCTTTGAATGATTGGTAAAATTCACCTATGAAGCCATCTGGTCCCAGACTTTTCATCTTTGGGAGGTTTTGATGACTGTTTCAATCTCTTCACTTGTGATTGGCTTGTTGAGGTCTTCTACTTATTCTAGGATCAGTGTAGGTGATTTGTTTGTTTCTAAGAATCTGTCCATCTCCACTACATTGTATAGTTTTTTGGCTTACAGTTGTTCATAGTATTCCTTTATGATCTCTCTTATTTCTGCAGGGTCAGTGGTAATGTCCTCCTTCTCATTTCTGATTTTATTTATTTGCATGCTCTCTCATATTTTCTTTGTCATGCTAGATAATGGTTCATTGATTTTGTTGATCTTCTCAGAGAACCAAATTTTGGTTCTGTTGATTTCCTCTATTTTTTTGTTGTTGTTGTTCCCAATTTCATTTATTTCTGCTCAGATCTTTACTATTCCTTTCCTTTGGGTTTCTTTGGGATTCATTTGCTGTTCTTTTTCTAGCTCCTACAGGTGTGCAGTTGTGTCTTCAATTTAAGCTCTTTCTTCTTTTTTAATGTAAACATTGAGTTCTATGAATTTCCTTTTTAGCACTACCTTTGTAGTTTCCCATAGGTTTTGATGTGTTTTCATTTTGATTCATCTCAAGATGTTTGTTGAATTCTCTTGCAATTTTTTTCTTTGACCCAATGATTATTTAAGAGCATGTTGTCTAATCTCCATATATTTATGAATTTTCCCTTTTTCCATCTGTATTAGTCAGTGTTCTTTTGGGAAACAGAACCAGTAGGAGATATCTATGAACAGGATGAGATTTATAAGATTCTCTGATGTGACTGTGGGAATGCACAAGTCTGGGTTCTGCAGAGAGGCTGCAAACCAGGGGCTCTGATGGAAGTCCGATGAAGGTACTTGATGATTTCTGGGAGATGTTGGCTGCCCAAAGATGAGCTGGGAAATTCTCTCTGAATGCTGAAATCAATTCTGCTTTAAAGGGATTCAACTGATTAGATAAAATGTCACTCATTGCTGATGGCATTGTTTCAAGTTGCTCATAAAAGTAATCAGCCATCTATGTAGTAAACTTACTGATGACAAAAGCCCATAAATGTCCTTATATTATAATTAGCCATTGCTTGCTTAAAAAAACCTGGGCACAATAACCTGGCCGAGATGATAAATTAGCCTAACTATCACAGTTCACCTATTGTCAACTTGGCAACCATACACATTACCTTAAATTAAACTTAGTCTCTAAGTAAAAACAATAATAGACATGAATATAGATATATATAGATATATATGTATCTGCCTGACAATTTTCAATTCTCCTGTGTACAACAGGAAATGCATTAATTTCCTACAGAATAGGGTGCAAGTACTTGGGGATTATTTACTCTTAAACTTGACATCTTTAAATATTATGACCAGAAACTAGTACAACTTGTCATATGATGATAGAAAAGGTTGAGGAAGAAAACAAAGAAATTTGTTTTATATTCATATACAATCATACTCATAATGAAACAAGGAAGAAGGATCCGTGACTATTACAGTCCTCATTTCTGTAACTGGTATTATGGTCAAAGCACTCATTTATCACCACCTTCTTCTACTACCCATTCCATTTTCCCATTATCTTCAGCAAGCATATCAGCTGGCCGTGGTTCTTTGCCTGATGGGGTGACCCCTACTTCCATTCCTGAAGATTCTGGGCCATTTTTAGTCCTGCTTTGATTAGGTTGTTGCAATTTTCCATTGACTTTAATCATAGGGCATGTCAGTACTAAGAGATGCCCTAAAATATCTCCTGTATTCCAGGCAAACACTTCTTTACCTTCACTGTATAGATGCAGTCCTATTTCCCCTTGACACTCCAGCTAGTAGAGTAATTCCTTTATTTGCCTGTTGATTCAGAGGTAAGAGGAGGCTAAAGTGGCCAGGTGGCAGTGTTAAATTCCAGTTCAATGGAATTAATGTTGTGTTCCTTGGTGGCAACACTACTCCTTTTGGCATTAAGACCTATAGATCAGCAGAGTTTAATTTTGCAGGGACAGGAAGCAAAAATTTTCCTAGTGGTCACTAAGGGTAATAGTGAGTGGTGCCACTCACATTTCCAACCTTTGATTCCTGGACCTATGAATCCTGGCTATGGGAGAAATAGGACCACAGAGTAGACACTGATTTAGAATATATACAGCTTCCTGGAGGACATTGCTCCAGCCCTGCAAGGTATAGCCACCTAGTTGGAACCATACTTTAGTCTTCAAAATGCCATTCCACTGTTCAATCAATCCAGCTGCCTCAGGATGATGGAGTACATGGTCTGACCAGTGAATTCCATGAACATGTGACCATTCCTGCACATCATTTGTTATGAAATGGCTTCCTTGATCAGAAGCAACGTGGTGGGGAATGCCATGGTGGTAGATAAAACATTCAGTAAGTCAGGTATGGTAGTTTTAGAAGAAGCATTGCATGCAGGAAATGTAAACCCAGATCCATGGTATGTGTCTATTCCAGTTTTAAAAAATGATAGTACTTCCATGGTGGATGTGGTCCAATGTAATCAACCTGCCACCAGGTAGCAGGCTGATCACCTTGGGGAAGGGTGCCATATCAGGAGCTGAGTGTGGGCCTCTGCTGGCACATTGGGCACGCAGCAGTGTCTGTAGCCAATTCAGACTTGGTGCATATTGCTGGGCCCATGAATAACCTCCATCCCTACCTCCATGGCCACATTCTTCATGAGCCCTTTGGGCAATGGCAGGAGTGGCTGGGAACAAAGGCTTTGTATTCACCACAGAATTGGTCAGCTTATTCATTGATTATTAAAATCTTCCTCTGCTGAAGTCACCGCCTGCTGAGCATTCACATAGGACACCAATATTTTCATGTTTTTTGCTCACTCAGAAATGTCTATCCACATACCACTTCCCCAGACCTCTTTTTCACCAATGTTCCAATCATGTTCCTTCTAATTCCCTGACCATCCAGCCAAACCATTGGCAACAGCTCATGAATAAATGTATAAATGCACTTCTGGCCATTTCTTCTTCCAAGAAAAATGAACAACCAGGTGGACTGGGTGAAATTCTGCCCACTGGGAGGATTTGCCCTCAACACTGTCCTTCAGGGATGCCCCAGAAAAGGGCTGCAGTGCTGCAGCTGTCCACTTTTGGGTGGTACCTGCATATCTTTCAGAACCACCTATAAACCAGACCCAAGTTTTCTCTTCCTCTGTCAACTGACTGTAAGGGGCTCCTGAGGAGGCCAAAGCTGTGGGCTTGGAAAGAGAAGGTAAGATGGCAGGGATGGTGGCCATGGGCATTTGGGCTCCTTCTTCATGTAAGTTACTTGTGCCTTCAGGAAACACTTGAGCTCTATCTTATATATACTACTTCCACTTTATTATGTAGTGCTGCTGTGCATGCCCAACTTTATGGTTTGTTGGGTCACACAATACCCAGCTCATGACAGGCAACTCAGGTCTCATAATAACCTGATGGCCCATGGTTAAGCATACAGTCTCTTCTAAGGCCCAGTAACAGGCGAAAAGCTTTTTCTCAAAAGGAGATTAGTTATCTGCAGAGGAGGTCAGGGCTTTGTTCTAAAATCCTAACGGTGTGCAATGCGATTCTTCTACAAGGACCTGCCAAAGGCTTGAGACAAAATCTCTATTTGCCACTGTACTTTCAGCACCATTGAATCTGCTGGATAATATGGCCCAAGTTTGCACAGAAGCCTGGACCTGTTTCAGAGTCTCTTCTTGTTCTGGTCCCCAATCAAATTGAGCATCTTTTCTGGTCACTCAGTAAAATGGCCAGAATAGCACACCCAAATGAGGAATGTGTTGTCTCCACAATCCAGACTCCAACTAAGCATTACATCTCTCTATTGGTTGTAGGAGGGACCATATTCAATATCTTATCCTTCACTTTAGAGGGGATTTCTTGACATGACCCACTCCACTGGACACCTAGAAATTTCAAAGAGGGGGAAGGCTCTTATGTTATTGTTGGATTTATCACCTATCCTTTCTCAGGCAAATGCATTACCAATAAGTATAGAGTCTTTGCTACTTCTTGTTAACTAAGTCCTATCAATGTGATGTCATCAATATAATGGACCAGTGTTATGTCTTGTGGGAGGGAGAGATGATCAAGTTCCCTGCACACAATATTATGACATTAGGCTAGAGAGTTGATATACCCCTGAGGCAGGATAGTGATGGTATACTGCTGGTCTTGCCAGCTGAAAGCAAAGTGTTTCTGCTGGTCCTAACTAATGGCAATTGAGAGAAAATAATTTGCCAGATCAACAGCTGCAGACCAGTTGCCAAGGGATGTGTTGATTTGCTCAAGCAATGATACCACATTTGGGAGAGCAGCTGCAATTTGAGTAACCTCCTGGTTAATTTTATTATAATCTACTTTCCTCCTCTAAGATCCCTGTTCTTTCTGCCCAGGCCAAATAAGAGAGTTGAATGGGGATGTGGTGGGAATCACCACCCCTGCATCCTTCAGATCATTGATGGTGTCATTAATTTCTGCAATCCCTCCATGAATTCAGTATTGTTTTTAATTTACTATTTCGCTAGGCACAGGAAGTTCTAGTTGCTTTCACTTGTCCTTTCTTACCATAATAACTCTAACTCTACATGTCAGGAATCCAATGTGGGAATTCTGCCAGTCACTGGTTAAGTCTGTTCCAATTATGTCTTCTGGTACTGGGGAAATAGCCACAGAATGGGTCTAGGGACCCACTGGACCCACTGTGAGATGGACCTGAGTTAAAATTCCAACAATCACCTGAACTTCATAAGCTCCTACTCTTACTGGTGGACCACAGTGATGTTTTGGTTCCCCTGAAATTAACGTCACTTCTGAACATTTCTAATAATCACTAAAAGGTCTGATCATTTCCTTTTCCCCAATGTTCTTTTACTCTGGTAAAAGGCCATAGGTCTCCTTGGAGAAAGGTGCGAGGAAGATTAACAGTATAAATTTATGGCAGTTAAACAACATCCTTCCCCAAGGGGACCTGGACTTCTCCTAATTCAAGGGGCGCTGGGTCTGTAAACTGTCTCAATTCTGTGAGTTGCTGAAGGAGCTGTATTTCTCTGCATTTGTAACATGAATTAGGGTTTTGTTCACTTGATCAGAATGCTTCTGCTTATACAGATCCAGAAGAAATTTGGTAGACTGTCCATCTGTTACACTTCTGGGTACTCCATGATCTATTAGCCAATACCATAACTCTATACAAATATGACTGTTTTAAATGTGGCTTTGAATCTCCCTTTCATTGTGGTAGCCACTCACATCTTGTCTTTGGTGATTAACTGCTGATACTTGACCTTTACCGGTCCCAGATTTGGTCATCCCCATAATTATTTTAGGATTTTAATTCCACTACTGCACTCCCTATGGTAATATTGGGACTACAGAGAAGAGTAACCACAAAGTTCTTCAGGGAAGATGGAGTTAGACTTATAAATTTATTCCTCACAGTCTTGGTTAAAGGTGTGTCCTCTGGACATTCCTGATGTGGGTGGGCAGGTCTTAAATGGTAAATCCATTCTGGCATTCCAATTTCTCTAGGCTTTTGAATTCCCTCTTCTACTGAATACCGTGGCAAATCAAGCATCTTAACCTCAGACATGGTAGGTCATCTTTTGGTCCATGTTTTCATCAGCCATCCAAACATACTGTTAGAACCCTTTCTAACCCCTTGCACTACAGCATTGAATCCAGAATTTTTGCTCAGTGGGCCCATGTCAATAAACTCAGCATGATCCAACTGGCAATATCCAAGTTTGATCATAGATCTAATGAGCCATCTGTGCAGTAAACTCACTGATGACTAAATCCCATACATGTCCTTATATTACAATTAGCCCTGTACTTGCTTAACCAAAAACTGGGCACAATTACCAGGCCAAGTTGACAAATTAGCCTATCACACCATCTATTATTAATTTCTAGCTTCATGCTGTTATTATCAGAGGAAGTGTTTTATTTAATTACAGGTTTTTAAATTTTATTGAGTTCTATCTTGTGACCCAACATATGGCCTATCATGGAGAAGGATCCAAAAGCCCTTGAAAGGAAGTATATCCTGTATTTTTTGGGTGCAGTGCTCTATAGATATTTGTTAGGTTTAGTTCATTTATCATATTATTCAAGTTCTCTCTTTCTTTAGTTATCTTCTGTCTAGATGTTCCATTCAATACTGACTCTGATTTATTTGAGTCTCCCGTCAATTTTTTAAATTATTCTTTTTTTAAAATTTATTGACATATATCACTGATACATAAACATAGATAAACAATAAGTGTATATTAATAGCTGTGAACTTACAAAAGAAACATACATAACACCATACAGGGCTCTTATAACACACCCCACCACCAATACCTTGCCCGTTGTGAACATTTTTAACTAATGATGAAAGAGCATCCTCAAAATATTACTAATAATGAAAGTATCTTATATTTGGCATATTTCCTCTGAGCCCACCCTACTATTATTTTTTCTTTCATTTTTTCATGAACATACATAAACAATAAGTGCATGTGAAAAGTTGTGAACCTACAAATCAAACATACATAACATCATACTGTGTTTTCATACATCAACCCACCACCAACACCTTGTATGTTGTGAGACATTTGTTACAAATTATGAAAAAAAATCATCAAGATCTTACTGCTGAGGGGGAGCAGCAAGATGACGTTGATTTAAAATAGTGCTCACCATATCTCTCTCAAGGGATAGCTGATTCAGGTTAAGAACCTGCCAATGTAGGCTGTTTTGGGAACCCATAGAAGGGGAGGCTTCAGGGCATCAATCTGGGAGAAGCTGGACAGAGGGGTAATTTGCTCGAGGTAAAACCATGAGTTTCTCATTCTGTGGCTGGAAACTGTGGCCAGCTAAGCCCCAATATCAGAGAAGGAAGCCACTGTGAGATCCAACTGCTCCTGGCCACCAAACAAGAGGGAGTGTTCTCCTAAATTGGGAAGGTTCTGGCAAGGAGTGGAGAGGAGTTTCCTTTCAGTGGGTTTAGTTTCCTGGACCCCATTTTAGCTTTAGGGTGCATATGAGCTGTCTCAAGCTAGCACCAGGAAGAAAGGACAGGTGAATTGGTTGAGGAAGCTTGATTTACCTAATCACCCTGGAATAGAGAAACTTCACCTGGGAGGGTGTGGAGTCAGGCAATTGACTAATCCAGAGCCGAAAGCTATCAAAATGTCAAGTTCCATAAGGGAGGCAGGCAGTAGAAAGCACATAATAAGGTTCCAAGAGCCTATTTAGGGTCCCCTGGGAGTTGGGAGTGGTCTGGAAGAGGGTTGAGAGTCATTTTTCCGTGGTGAGTTAAGTCACCAGGGTCCCATTTGAATTTTAGAAGGGAATTCAAACTGACTAGGAGAAATGAGGGGCTTATCCACTCACACAGGCTATTGCATCCTGACACCCTGGGAGAGAAAGCAATAAGAATAGAAAGGGAGGAGAGACAGACAGACTCCTAATGAGCAGGAATCTACCCAAATGCAAAGAGTCAATCCTGCCAGACAGAAAGTGACTGGATAGACTTCTGAAGAGCTAACACACCCAATAAGAAAGTATAGCTCAGTGGAGGAGATTCTGTCTTGAATATAAAAGGTCCCTAGTTCAATTCCTGGCTCCTCTTAGAACAGTGATTCACCAGGCTATCAAACATCGAGCTGATAATTTAGGACAATGAGAACATAGACATTATTTTTGTATTTGCTTCTCTTGGGTTCCTTATTTTTCCTTAAACTTAATTTAAAAAATTAACTTAGTTTACTCACTAAAACCTGCTGCAAAATCTGCACAGGGCAGGCTGCAGGGTAATCAATGAACACCGACAGTCTGAGAAGCTTCTCAGGGGAGTAAGAGGGAAGGCTGTTTTCCCTTAGTTTGTGTTTGCTTGCTTGTGTGTGTCTTTTTGTGTGTGTGTTTTGTTGTTGTTGTTGTTGTTTTTCTTTCCTTTTGGCCCCTTCCCCTTTTGATTATTTTTTTAAATTAGATGCTGCTGGCTCGTTTCTTGTTTGTTGTGTTTCCTCTTCCTTTATTTCCCTTTACTGTGCATACCACTTTTGTCTACCAATGCTATCTCTTTCCCTGCCTTCATATTTCTATCTTCTGCTTTCTCTTGTTGTTCTTATATTCCACCTCTCTTTGTTTAGTCCTCAGTTTTTCTGGATTTTATTTCTATCTTGTACATCCTGTTTTATTTCTTTCATTAACAGCTTTCTTTTTCTCTTTTCTTTTCTCTTTCCCTCACTCCTCATCATTTTGACCTTTTGATTCATTCTATACATTGTTCTCTATTGAGTTTCCCATTTCATTATTGATACTTCATTTTAATATTTCTATTAATCTACACTGCTTACATGAGTTAAATATTCCTTTTCCAAGGTCTTATAAAGTTCCTCTAATAATTTTAACTGTTAATATTACTGGTATCCCTTTTCTTTTCTAACCTGTTTTGCTTTCCCTGACTCTAATCTTTTCCTTCAAGGGAACATAGACAACAGATAGGAAATAGAATCAGAGGAACAAAATGTCAAAGAAAAAACTTAAAACACACACACAAACAAAAAAAAAAAAAATAGAAAAAAAAACTGCACCTAAATAAAACCCTAGAATAGAGAGAGAAGCTATTAAATGGAATGAAACCATCAATATAAAAAGATGACCAGACAACAACAAAAAAATTACAAACCATACTAAGAAACAGAAAGACATGGCCCAGTCCAGTGAACAAGTTAAAAACCAGGAAGAGATGCAGAACATTGAACAACTAATGAAAGCGGTCCAAAGAAATATCATAGACCAACATAATGAAGTGAAGGAAGAGATAAAGGATATTAAGAAGACACTGGTAGAACATTCTGAAGAAATTGTAAACATACATAAAATGATTATAGATATGATGGTGATGAATGACAAAATCCAAGAAATCAAAAATACACTGAAAGTACATAATAGCATCTTTGAACAGGCAGAGGAAAGAACTAGTCATATGGAAGACAGACCAACTGATATTAAACAGATAGTAGAAGAGATAGATAAAAAGATAGAAAAAATCCAGCAGGGACTTAAGGATTTGAATGCCAACAGAAAATGCACAAAAATATGCATTATAGGCATCCCAGAGGGAGAAGAGAAGGGAAAGGATACAGAAGGAGTGTTGGAAGAAATACCAGCTGAAAACTTCTATTCCTTATTGAGGGATATGGATGTACATGTCCAGGAAGCACAGTGCACCCCAGACATTATAAATCCCAACAGGACTACTCCAATACATATATTTGTCAAACTATCCAATGTTCAAAGAAACAGAAAATACTGGAGGCATTAAAAGCAAAGAGAACCATCACATACAAGGGAAGCTCAATGAGATAAATTGCTGATTTCTCATTTGAAGTGATGGAGGCAAGAAGGCAGTGGTATGACATAGTTAAGGTACTAAAATGAAACTTTCAGCCAAGAATTCCTTCTCCAGCAAAGTCGGCATTCAAAACTGATGGAGAGTTCAAAATATTCACAGATAAACAGATATTAAGAGAATATGCCAATAAGAAAGCTGCCCTTCAAGAAATACTAAAGGGAGTTCTGCACATTGAAAGGAAATACCAGGAGAGAGAGAGTTGAAGGAGAGTGTAAGAACAACTAAAAAGACAAAAAGAGAAATAAAACCAACATATGACATATGTAAACTCAAAGAAAATATGGCTAATATAAGTAATTTCTTGAGATTAATAACACTGAAAGTTAATGGATTAAACTCACCAGTCAAGAGATTGGCAGAAGGGATAAGGGAAATGAACTATCCATATGGTGTCTACAAGAAGCTCACCTTGGACCCAGGGGCACAAGGACACTGAAAGTGAATGACTGGAAAACAGTCTTACAAGCAAATAACCAAAAAGGGCAGGAGTAGCTATAATAATATCAGATAAAATAGGCTTTAAATGCAAAACCATTCTAAGACACAATCTTTCAAGAAGAAAGATCAATCATAAACATATATGCATCTAACCGAGGTGCTTCAAAATACATGAGGCAAACACTGGAAAAACTAAGTGGAGAAATAGATTCCTCTACAATTAGAGTGGGGGACTTTAATACACCATTATCACCATTGGACAGAACATGTTGACAGAGGATCAATAAAGAAACAAAGACTTTGAAAACTACATAAGAATATCTGGACCTATAAGGCATATACAGAACATTACATCCAAATACATTGGGATATATATTCTTCTCCAATGCACATGGATCATTCTCCTAGATAGATTACATGCTAGGCCTTAGAAAAATGCTCATTGAATTCAGAAAGATTGAAATTATACAAGGTAATTTCTCTGACCACAATGGAATGAAGGTGGAAATCAGAAAGGGCCAGAGAACAAGACTAGGCACATATATGGTAGTTAAACAACACACTCTCAGACAAACAGTGGGTCATGGAAGAAATGTCAAAAGTAATCAATAACTAACTTGTAGTGAATGAAAATGAAAACAAAACATACCAAACCTATGGGATGTAGCAAAACTGTACTGAGACAGAAATTTATAGCCATAAATGCACATATCAAAAAAGTAAAAAGAGCTAAAACCAAAAACCTCACTGCACACCTGGAGGAATCAGAAAAATAACAACAAACTAACCACAAAAGAAGTAGAA
>JAQZBX010105564.1:0-10843 GCA_029593785.1 Cabassous unicinctus
GCCTCATCTTAAGAGGATCTTCAAAGATCCATTTACAAATGAGTTTGTCTCCACTGTACAGGGGATTAGGAGTTGAATATGTTTTTGTGAGGAGCATGATTCAGTGTATAACAAGGACCACCTTCATTCTTTTGCATATGGCTATCCAGTTGTCCTAGAATCATTTGTTGAAGGAAAACAAATGATTAAATATTCTTGGTACCCTTGTCAAAAATCAGTTATATTCCATTAATCTATGTATCTGTCCTTGAGTCATTCCACACTGTTTTGATTACCATTGCTTTGCAGTAAGTTCTAAAATTAGGAGCTGTGAGTTTTCCCACTTTATTCTTTTTCATCATTGTTTTGCTATTAAGTCCCTTGCAATTCCACATGAATTTTAGATTCAGCTTGTCAATTTGTACAAAATTCAGCTGGAATTCTGATAGGAATTATATTGAGGCTGTAGATCAGTTTGGGAAATATTGTCATCTTAACAATGTTAAGTTTTTTGATCCATGAACATGAGATATTTTTCCATTTAGTTAGATCTTCTTTAATTTTTTTCAACAATGTTTTGTAGTTTGGGTTTCTTTTGTTAAATTCATTCCTAGGTTGTTGTGTTTTTTTTTTCCATGTTACTGTGAATGGAACGTTTTCTTAATTTCATTTTAGGGTTGTTCATTGCAAGTGTATAGAAATAAAATTGACTTTTATATATTGATCTAGAATCCTGCAACCTTGCTGTACTTATTTATAGTTCTAATAGTTTTTAAAAGGATTCCTCGGGATTTTCTATGTAAAAGATCATGCCATTTGTGAGCAGAGATAATTTTACCTCTTCTTTTTCAATATGGATGTTCTTCCTCCCTTCCTTCATTCCTTCCTTCCTCTCCTTTTTTGCTTAATACCCTGGATAGTGCCTCCAAAACAATGTTGAATAGAAATGGTGAGAGTGGACATCCTTGCTTTGTTCCTGATTTTAGGGTGAAAGCATGCAGTCTTCATCATTAAGTATGATGTTAGTGTGCATGTTTTCATAGATTCTGTGACAGTTAAGTTTTGTGAATTCCACAAAAGATCATGTTCTTTTAATTAATCCATTCCTATGAATGTGGGGTCCTTTAATTATATTAAATTCAGTTAAGGAACTTTTTGATTAGATCATTTTCTTTTTAGGAGGTTCCGGGGATTGAACCTGGGACCTCAAATATGGGAAGAGGCACTCAACCACTGAGCCACTCCCACTCCCCAATTAGATCACTTTTAATTAGATTGCTTTAGGTCCTTTAATTGGACCACATCAGTGAGGCTTGACCCAGGTTAGATCTCTACTCTCTTCCTGGAGTCTTACATAAACTGAGAACCAAAAGCAGAAATACCCAGATAAAAAAAGCCACCATTTTGACACTGCCACGTGAGAGAGAGGATTGCCTGCAGTCACAGAAAGACAAAGAAGCCCTGAGAGGCTGAGAAAGTTCCTAGAGGTTGGAGGCTGGAATCAGCAGAGCACAGGGACATGGAAAGAGGCCCCTGAGAGTCTAGGGCCAAAGAGCAGCTCAAAGCTGAAAAGATGAACCCTGCCATGTGCTTGGTCACCCACAACTGAGCTTGGGAAGAAAGCTGCCTGGAGGAGAAGGCAGAGAGCTGCCATTTGCCTCATCACATGGCAGGAGTCCAGGATCCAGCAGCCAACTTTTGGTGAGAAAATGTCTCTGATGATGCCTTGATTTGGACATTTTCACAGCTTTGGAACTGTGAGGTTTTACCTTTATAAATTCCCTTTGTAAAGGCCAACCCATTTCTGATATTTTGCATCGGCAGCCTTAGCAAACTAAAACAGATGCCCTTTATCAGGTTGTAGAAGTTCCATTCTATTCCAAGTTTGCTGAGTGCTTTTTTTTTTAATCATGAAAAGGTTTTGTAAAAAAATTTTTTTCTGTATATATTGAGATGATCATGCAGTTTTGTTCTTTTTATCTTATTGATATTATGTACTAAATTAATTGATTTTCAGATATTAAACCAACCTTGCATCCTTGGGGTAAATCTTACTTGGTCAAGGTGTATAATTCTGTTTATATGTTGTATATGGTTTGCTAGTATTTTCTTGAGGCTGTTTCCATCCATATTCATGAGAGATATTCGTCTATAGATTTCTTTTCTTGTGATGTCTTTGTCTGGTGTTGGTATCAGGGTAATACTGGCCTTGAAGAATGGGTTCGGAAGTACTCCTTTCTCTTCTAATTTTTTGGAAAAATTAGTGAAAAATTGGTGTTAACTTTTCTTTGAATGTTTGATAGAATTCAGTGGTGAAGGGGTCTGGGCCTGGGATTTTCTTTGTGGTTAGTTTTTTTAAATTACTTATTCAATCTCTTCCCTTGTTGTAGATCTATTAAGATAGTCTATTTCTTCTTGAGTCAAGTTCAGTAGTTTGTGTCTGTTTTAGTTTCCTTGACTAGTCAAGCAAATACCATGAAATGCATTGGGTTAAACAATGAGGATTTATTAGCTAACACTTTTGAGGCTAAAAGAATTTCCTAATCAAGGCATCATGAAAGTGATGATTTCTTCCCTAAGACTGGTGTTTTGGGGCTGGCTGCCAGCAATCCTTAGTCCTTAGTTTGTCACATGGCAAGGTACATGGCAGGTCTCTTGGTCTCTTCCTAGTTTCATTAATTTTCAGCTTCTGGCTGCTCCCTCTGTGGCTTTCTTTCTCTATATCTGAATTTCATTCTGCTTATAACAGATTCCAGTATTAGGATTAAGACCCATCTTGACTGAGATGGGTTACACCTTAACAAGTAACCTCATCAAAAAGTCCTACTTACAATGGGTTCACACCAATACTGACTGGATTATTTTAGTGACTTCTGTTTCTTCCTCACAGTGTTAAGTCTCTGGTTATTGATCCTCAGGAAAGTGCAGTTTTGGGAATGTTCACAGTCACCATGGGATGACAGTGGTACTGGTAGAGCACTCTTCTAATCTTTCCCTGAGCACACCCAGTTTTTAAATTCCTCTAATTGCTTGCAATTGCTCTATTTTTTTACAACAATGACCTGGGGTATAAATTCTTCTGCAATCTAATTGTGTCTCTTTCAATACAGTAGTTTCTTAATCAGTGTTTGGTATTTGTTCTTACACTAGGAGGGCTCTTCCCAGATGCTTTATCCCCCAGTTCTCCTCTGCAAACTAGCCAGCCTGCAGTCCTGGCTGCATCTTCATTAGATGCACAAATCTCCTCCCAATTTCCTTGACCACAGCCTCCACTGTTTTTGAGGATGCTCTTAGGTTCAAATTTCCCCATGCATTTTTGCAAATGAAGCCAGTTCCTTTGGGAAGAGATTAGAAATTATCTATTTTGGGCCTGCTTCTCTCCTCAGGCAAAATCTGAGCCAGAGGTCTGGAGCTGGGGTGGGGACAAGGGGCTAGTGCTTGGTTGAGGGCAGGATCCTGAAGTCCTCTTGGCTTTCCTCTTCTGGCATCAAATCACTGCCTCATGAGCTGAGGAAGGGCTAGCAGGGCTCCCATATTCTTAGTGTCCTGCACCCAGGGTTGAGCCTGTGTGACACAACTGGGGGCTGGGCAGAAGGGAGCTTCCATCTCTTGACTGCATTTGCTCTGGATTTGGCCTCAGCAACAGGCAGCTGGGAGCAGAATGAGGAATGCTGAAGTCTTGCTGCTCCCAGGAAGACAGCCCTCTGGCTGAGAGCTTGGGGGAAGAGGGAGTCCTGTGTTCTTAGCTCCAGCAATCTGGAGTGGAATCTCTGCTGTGCTAAACTGGGGTGGGGGTGGGGGAGGGGAGGTAAGAGGAGTTGGGGGAGGAGGAGAGGCTTTGGTTAAAAAAACCACAGACTCTTGTCTTTCTTACTGAACTTTGGTATATTTTTTTGAAATAGATGTTTCTTCATTTGCTGTTTGCACTTAGGAACATTTCCAGAGGCTTTAAATAATTGTTTTAAAATAATTTCAGCCAGTTTTACTGGGGAATGGTTCAGCAGAGCTCTTCATGCTGTCATGCCAGAAATCAATCTTGGCCATTATTTCTTCAAAAAAAAAATTTTTTTTTGTTCCCTTCTTTGCTTTCTGAGATTCCAATTACATGTATATTAGAATCCCCCACAGGTCACTGAATCTCTGTTCATTTTCTTTTTCAGTTTTATTTTAAGCTTCAGTTTGTACATTCCCATTGTTATGTCTTCAAATTCGAGACCATTTCTTCTTCATATCTCTTAAGCTCATCCAGTGTTTTCCATTTCAGACATTATAATTTCCAGTTTTAAAAATTCCACTTGCTTCTATTCATATAATCCATTTCTCTTCATTGTGTTTATTTTATTTTAAATTTTAAATCCTTAAACATATTTACAAGAGTCCTATTAAAGTCCTTCTCCACTATTTCTATCATTGTCATTTCTGGGTCTGTTTCTATTGATTGCTTTTTTTTCCCTCCTAGTGATGATCATATTTTTTCTGCTTCTTTGTATGACTAGTGTGACAGCTTGAGATTATTTATGGATCCTAAAAAGAGAAAAATTATGTTTGTAAACTAATCTGTTCCTCTGGGTATAATACCCTTGATTTTTATTAAATTCAGTGAGGGGCTTCTGGATAATTTTACTTAATAAAATCAAGTTAGGGCTTCTGATTGGGCTGCATCAGTAAGGATTAACTAAAAAATGATTCCCCATCCCCTTGGTGGGCTGATAAAAATGGACAGTCACTCAAGAAGATATGCAGAGGAGAGAACTTTGTCATTTGATCCTGCCATGTGACAGAAAGGAAAAGGCTCAAACAGGTAAAGCCTTGGGGAGAGCTGGACCATTTGCCTGATAGCTTACAGCTGACCTTGGGAAGAGAGCTGAGACTAATATAAGAAGTCCAGAGGGGAAGGCTGCAACCTGGCAGAGATTACCCACCGTCTTGCTTCAACAGGTGACAGCTGACTTTGGTAAGAAGTACCTTGTATGGTATCTTCCTGACTTTGCATGGCCTTGGGACTGTCAGCTTCTACCCCAAATAAATACCCTTTATAAAAGCCAACAGATTTCTGGTACTTTGCATCAGCACCCCTTTGGCAGACTAATACAACTAGTAACTTTTCATTAAATGCTAGATATTATGATTTTATGTTACTGAGTTTTACATTTGGCTGTCTTTCTTTAAAATGTGTTGTATATATATATATTTTGAAGGCTAAGTAACTTGCAGATCATCTTGATTCTTTTCTTTTTCATCTTGATTCTTTTAAGGTTTGTTTTTAAGCTTTGTTAGAGAAGAGTTAGAATAATTTTTATTCTTGGACTAGTTGAGCCATACTATTGGGAATGACCTCTCCATTAGTGTTCAATGATGTCTCTCTACTCTGTCCTTGCTTTGCCTGAGTTTTGGGAATTGTTAGCTTATAGCTCCCCCATAGTTATTCTTTCTGTGGTAATTGTTCTTTCTGCCACTGAGTATTTAGTGACTTTTTAAAACACAGAAATTGCTAACACATGCTCTCTGCACTGACATATTCTGCAGAAATGATGACCATCTTGACATCCCATAGAATGTCACACTTGTCCACTATATTGATTACATTATGTGGATTGAACCTGACAAGCAAAAGTAGCTAGTACCATAGATACCTTAGTAAGACACTTGCGATAAAAATCCACAAAAATTTAGAGCCTGCTACCTCAGAGAATTTCTAGTGGCTCAGAGCATGTTAGGATATTTATGCCAAGATGAAAAATAAGTTGCTGTACCTTGTACCATCTATCAAAAAAGAGTCACAATGTTTGGTGACCTTTTGTTTTTATTTTTCAGGCAACACATACCACAATTGAATGTGCTGCTCCAACCTTTACCAAGCCTGTAAAGCTGCCAGGTTTGAGTAAGGTTCAGAGCAAGAAAGGGTTATGATGGGGCATTGCCACGGTAGGTGGAGATCCATACAATAACTGAAAGAATATCAAATTCCCATCCTGGAGAGCTCTGCCATATTCTCTAATGGAATAACAAGAATCCCCTGAGTACAAGGGCAATGACTAGTGAAGGAGGATGGTCAATTGATGGGACATTGATATTGATAGCTATGCTTGTGAACCTTTGCTCTTGAAATTGAAACTTAGCCTAGTATTTTATGTGCCTAAGAGTTACCTCCTGAAAGCCTCCTTGTTGCTCAAATGTGGCCTCTCTCTAAGCTGAACTCAGCATATAAATGCATTACCCTCCCCCCAATGTGGGACATGACTCCCAAGGATGAGCCTCCCTGGCACCAAGGGACTACTACCAAGCACCAACTAGCAATGCAACTGGAAAAAGACCTTGACTAAAAGGGGGAAAAGGTAAAGACAAATGAGTTTATATGGCTAAGGGACTTTAAAGTGAGTTGGGAGGTCATTCCAGAGGTTACGCTTATGCATGTCTCAGCAGGATCTCATTGACTGACAAAGTAAATACTACTTCAAATAGTGGGGCTATGAAGGCTCTGTAGACATCCAGACACTATAGTCATGGCAGATAGCTCAGGGGTTTGATGCCTTGCCAGGGGACCCTACTTTAGAATTTATGCTCTTCCATGTGACAGAGATGGACTCAGTTATGGTTTCCCTAAACATTGCTCTTCTGACCATTCTATTTGAACCTATAATTAGTACTAGGGTTGATAGGTGTACATACAAGAGACTAAAATCTTTGGGCTGTCCATGTGCCAGCTGGGCTCTGAATCTCAACAGAGTTGCAACACCTATTCTCCAGCCAGAGAACTAACAAGGAGGTGAGGATCAACACCATACCAAGGAAATGAGAGAGCCTACAATTGCAAGCAAGAGACTACCATCCATCTGCCCCATGGGATTGAAGCCCCCCCCCCATTAGACATGGAGTGGGCATCACCAGCCCAGAATCCTCAGCATTAGGGGATGAACTATGGACTAAAGTAGACTTAGTGGTATTCTACTAAAGACTTATTGTTATTCTAGCAATGGAAGAAATTATATCATGGATGTGGAGGCAATGGCCCCTGGAGGTTCTGAGGGCAGGGAGAGGGAAAAACAGGTGTAATAGGGAGGCATTTTCAGGAATTAGGAATTGTCCTGAATGACATTACGACGACAGATACAGGACATTACATATCTTGCCATCACCTATAAAATTGTGCAGGAGAGAGTATAAACTACACTGCAACTACAATCCAGGCTTAGCAGCAATGCTCCAAAATGTGTTCATTAATTGTAACGAATGTACCCCACTAAAGAAAGATGTTGTTAATGTGGGAAAATGTGGGAGATGTAGGGAGTGGGGCATATGGGAATCCCCTATATTTTTTTTGTAAAATTTATGTAATCTAAGTATCTTTTAAAAATATATATATATTAAAAAACAAAATAAAGTACTCATTTTTAAAAAAAAGAAAAGAAAAGAAGGGGCTATGCAGCAAGTCTAAATAGCAGTTAAAGTTGCTCTGTCTTTTGGGCCTTATGACCCAACAGATCCATTAATATTCAAAGTGTCAGTGGCAAATAATGATGCTATATGAACATCTGGCAATCTTCTGTAAGAGAATTACAGAGCAATAGTGTACTTTTCTAAAAATAACTATTCTCTTTTTGAGAAACAGCTTTTGGTTTGTTACTAGGCATTGATAGGGACTAAATGCTTGATTATGGGATCCAAGTGACTATTTGACCTGAACTGCCCATCATGGACTTGGTATTATCCAAGTACAGCAGTAATCCAATATCAAATGGACATATGCGAGG
This sequence comes from Cabassous unicinctus, assembly GCA_029593785.1. NCBI lineage: Eukaryota > Metazoa > Chordata > Mammalia > Cingulata > Chlamyphoridae > Cabassous > Cabassous unicinctus. The sequence continues at coordinate 7,731 of JAQZBX010105564.1, forward strand.
TCAAACTTGAATAGGTCCAGAGGGCACAATTATTTTGCATGCATAGGTGACTCAAACTCCTTTGACACCTACTCCTGTTTCATCATCTCCTTTCCCTCAGTCTTCACATTTGGTTTCCTGGGGGAGTTCCTTTTGACATTTAACCAAAGAGGAAAAATCTTGGCCCTGATTTACAGGTTTTATCACCAACTGGAAATGGACTGCTGCAGTATTGTAACTACAAGGAGTGCCCCTGAATCCAGTTCTCCCAGTGGGCAGAACTTTGAGCAATACATTTGGCTGAGAGATAACCCAATCTACATTGCTTATGGGTGGTAGGTAATGGTTTGGAGTATGATAAGGATTGGAAGATTGGTGATAAGGTGGTCTGAGGAAGAGGTAGGTGAATGAATCTCTCTGAAAATGGGCACAGATTATAAAGATAATTGAATCCTTTATAAATGCTCAACAAATAGCATCCCCTATGGAGAAGGATATCAATACCTAGATGAATAAAAAACCGAAAAAAGACATCACAAGAAAAGAAAACTATAGATCAATAACTCTTATGAATATGGATGGAAACATTCTCAAGAAAACACTAGCAAACCATATACAACAACAGATAAACCCACAGGAGTGGATTAGCTTTAAGAACATGATCTTTTCTGGGATCCACAAAAAGCTTCAAACTGTCACATGGAAAGAAGCAATAATAATTATTTGGTAATGCTGAGTGTTAGAGAAAAATGGTGCTCACTGGGATGTGGAAACTGATGATTGCAGGCAGAAAGTTTATTGGGAAACTCTCCCAACAGAGTGGGTCTGAAGACAGGCTTCAGCCTGCCCTGAGGGGGTGAAGGCCCTTATCTGCTCCACTTTGTTTATTCTTGGGAGGGGATGTGCTGCCTCCTAGCCTGTAGGCTATGGCTTGCTCAATCAGTTATGGCTGGAGGCTGCCTTTCTTCAATTTATGTTATGGGGAAGTTGAGTCACAATCTTATGACCTGTTAATCATTGCAAACCTTGTAAGGGGGAACCTCTAACATTCTAACTCTTTGATTATATCTATATATGATGAAGGATATGAGTAATGGGAATACTGGGCAGAACAGAAGGGTGAGGGGATTTGGGACATTGACTCAGTCTAGCTACTTCCTGCTGTTATGAGCCAGCAAAGGGTTCCCTTCCGTTCTGTCCAGTGGGTTCTGATTTCTGGTCCCAAAGAGGTTGGTATTGGCGTTCATATAGCAAGAAGATGCCATTCACATATTCCTGAGTTGTTGATTGAATGATTCGGCATGTGAATTGGATGGGAAGCTGTAAGAGACAAGGACCAAAAAAGAAGCAGCAGCAATAATAACAGTGTGGTGTTATAATGGGTAAAAGAATTGATTTTATGGGTGAGGAAAAGTAAGAGAGAAATGAGGATAACCAGGATTGATTTCCATAGCTGTTGTCTCAGGCCCTCTGAATGATTTCTATGTTTTCTTTTAAAATTTTGAGATTTTCTTCTACCTGCCCTCTTCTGTTAATATAGAAACAACAAGTTTCATTTATGATTGCATGAGTGCCTCCCGTGACAGCGGTGAGGACATCTAATGCTCTTCTATTTTGTATGACAACTGATGCCAGGCTGTTAATTTCCAGTTGTTGATTGTTAATGGCTTGTATGGTTGCATTCCAGGATAGCTGTAATGTTAGGGAGATATTTAGGATTGCTCATTCTAACATTGGAATACCTACAAACCAGAACAGACTGCGAAAGATGGTGTGTCCTATGCCAGGACTTTCTAGGATTGGATTATCATGGATGTGATATCCAAATTCTGAGTCCCCTAAGAAGTGCCTCTTTTTCCGTTCCCTCAGTTGCTGAGGCTGAAGTGAGGTTTCAAGGAAAGAACTGAGATTAGGTATTTGTCCAGAGGAGGCCATATCTTGGGGTTTTAGGATGGTTGCATTAGGAATAATAGATAGTGTTGGAGAAAAACGGTGCTCACTGGGATGCAGAGACTGACGATTGCAGGCAGGAAGTTTATTGAGAAGTTCTACCAGAGGAGGGGGTCTGAAGAATAGACTTCAGCCCCTCTGCCAGCATGGCTGGGGTGTGAAGAGAAACTTCAGCCCACTCCCAGAGGGTGGTGGATATGGCTTTATACAATACATCAATAGGCAGGGAAACAGAGTACAGCCTGAAGCCAAATGGCCAGGGGGAAGTGGGCTAGGAGGTCTTGGAATGTGGGAGGGGTTGGTGGTACCTGGTCTGGAAGTGGGTGATGGCCCTTATCTGCTCCACTTTGTTTATTGGGAGGGGATGAGCCGCCTCTGTGAACACAAGCACGTAAGCAGGTCTTATGACCTATTAATCATTGCAATTCTCATAAGAGGGACCCTCTAACAGATACTATAGTGCAAGTTCCTGTCCATATGGTAGGAGGTGTTAGGTATGCAGTATTACCATACAGAAAATAGAAACCTGTGCCGGCAAGTGTTAGTGTCATTGAGGGGCCTGAGGGAATAAAAGAAGAATGCAGATGACTGGGAATTTGAATATTTGGGTCCCGCCATATACCGCATTAATACATAAAGGAGAGTAATGGGGTTTGGAAGGGTCATATGTTAGTTTAGCCTGACAGAGGAGATTTCAGAAAAGAAAAGTGAAGAAATTCTTTGGGTTTCTTCTATGTTTTAATCTGGTTAAATTGTATAATTGTCCCGATTGTGTTCTTACTCCAAATAACTCGGTTTGTCTATAAGAGCTATTGAAGCACAGTACATTTTCACTAAAATTTTCATTGCTTACTCGTGTAGGTAGTGTTTGATTGATGCCCGAGTCATTCCAAAATAGAGTTGACTTAAGATTTTTGGCACTTTCAAATCTGCCTGCCAGTGCAGTGTAGTAGTGTTAAAGAGTAGAATATGATTACAAGATGTAGTGGGTATATGTTCTAAATTAGTTGCGTAAGATCATGTGGGTAGGTATTTTATTTATTTATTTATTATTTATTTATTTATTTATTTTCTTTTTTAAAGATTTATTTATTTATTTATTTATCTCCCCCCTTGCTGCTTGTGCTTGCTGTGTCCATTTGCTGTGTGTCTTCTCCGTGTCTGCTTATCTCGCCCTTGCTGTG
>JAQZBX010105565.1:0-10841 GCA_029593785.1 Cabassous unicinctus
ACTACCCTTTCCAGCCACAATCCCATTTATAAACCAGCTGCTACTCACTATAATGTGTCACCATCAACTCTATCCATTTCCACACTTTTACAGTAAAGCTAATTAAAACTTCTACATACGTTAAGCAGCAGTACCCCTTCTCAGCCCTCCTCTTATCTCCTAGTAACCGACACTCTAGGTTTTAATCCCCTGCATTTATTCCTCGTATTTAGTTCATATTATCTAGAGTCTTTTTTTGAGCCCGTCTAGAACCCTTGCGGGTCGGGGCTTCTGGAGCGGTTGAGGTGCCGTCAGCCCTGCCTCTGGGGAGGTCGCCCTCCTGCACGCCCACAGCCTATCGCTGGCTGTGTGCCAGGTCCTGGGCGCAGCACCGGGTCTGGGTCAGCAGATGGACCGTCCCCAGGAGGTGACTCCCTGTGTAAATGCGAGTCCATCTATACCTGAGAAAACCAAAGCTCCCCGGATGTCGTGTGACTTGCGTGGGGAGCCAGGCTGCCATATGGGGCTGCCTGTGCAGGAAGCACTCAGTTCACGGCCCCACCCGCCCCACAGCCCGTAGTTCATGCTCCCTTCTCTCCCCATAGATGTCTCCCACGTCTTCCCGGACTTCCCAGCTCCCGACCTGGGCAGCGTCTTGCTGCAGGAGGGCATCACGCTGCACGACGTCAAGACCCTGCAGCTGGTCTACAGGCGGCACTGTGAGGTGACGCCGCTGCCCCTCGCCCCCACCCCCGGTGACTCTGCGCTGTCCGCAGGGCGGCCCCGGCAGGAGGCCCTGCTTGAGTCCCAGGGCTTCAGCGTGCCTGGCTGAAAAGCCGAGGGCCTCCCCACGCCGAGGAAGCTAGCCTTCCACGGCCAACACCAAGACTGCCCGATGCTCAGTGTCACCGGGTTCCCCGGGCCCCCACGTCTGCCCATGAGCCCCCCCCCGCCCTTCCCCTCTAGTGAGGAAGGAGAAAGAATCTCCTCTCGGAATGGTGGCCCTGGCATTCATTTCCATGTGCTTCTCTCATCCCTTGCAGCCTCTCCAGCCCAGGTCCCAGCCCCTTGGGCGATTCTGGGGGGAAGTGCAGCCTCACGGGAGGGACACACTAACCGCTGGCTCTTCCTCCTAGGCGACTTTAGATGTCGTCATGAACCTGCAGTTCCACTACATTGAGAAGCTGTGGCTGTCCTTCTGGAGCTCGAAAGTCGCCACCAGCGACGGCCCTGCCTCTGGCCCTGCCAGGTCATCTGCCGCCCCCGCGTCCTGCCCCCGGGGTTGCAACCTCCCTTGGCAGCACCCCCCACCCAACCCCGTCAGACCTGCCGGGCAGCCTCCCAGGCCCCTGGGTTTCACCTGCAGGCTCCCGTCCACTGTTGCCCACCCCGTGACCCCAAACACGCCGAATTTCCAGGAGTTTGTGCTCAGGCACCCCCTTCTGTGTAGATACATATATTTTATACTTTTCCCAGCAAATCTGTAATATTTCTCACCCACTCCACCCTTGGCAAGTCAGTCTTTGCTTTAGCACGAAAGGTCTTAGAGATGATCAGGGTGCAGCCCAGATGGAGGTCTCCTCAGCTGGCAGCTGCCAGGAAGTGGCCACGGGCAGGGTGGGGGCCAGCGTGACCCACGGGAGACCCACCCCGAGACGGGGCCTCGCACAGCCCAGATGACGGAGGCCAAGGCAGGCGTGGGGACGGGACCGCGAAGCCCACCACGCGACTGCTCTCCCCTTCCCTCTGAGCCTGCCGAGCCCTGGAACTTGGCTTTCTGGTGTATTCCCAAAGCTGCCTCTGCCGGGGAGGGTGGGCCCAGGGGACAGGGTGGCCCCAGCTCCCTGCTGACATCTCGCCGGCTCCCGACAGCGAGGAGGAGCCTGACGGTGCCGTGCTCCCCAAGGACAAGCTCGTCTCCCTGTGTCAATGCGAGCCCATACTGAAGTGGATGCGGAGCTGCGACCACCTCCTCTACCAGGCGCTGGTGGAGATCCTCATCCCCGACGTGCTGCGGCCCGTGCCCAGTAAGCAGACGCCCGCTGGGCGCCCGTCCCACGGCTCCCCTCCCTGCGCCTTTCTGTCCTACCTGCAAATCCGCAGCTCTTGTACCTATTTCCCAGAGTGGGGGCGCCGAGAATCCCAGGGGATGGCAGCAGCTCAGGGGGCCCCTGAGCGTGTCTTCTCTCTGCTCCGTTGTTTTCCTTATTACTGACCCAAAAAAAGAACAAGAGGAGGACGAGCTCTTGCCTCTGGTGCATTCTGCTCACCCTAGGTCACTGCCCCAAGCAGGCTGAGGCTAAAGTCGGTGCTCTCTGGAAGGTTTACTGGGCAGGCGTGCAGCCAGCCTTTGGAGTGGCCCAGTCACACCCCGGAGCTGTCCTGCGGGCTCATCTGGCTGGAAAAGGCCACACGGCACCGTCCCCCGGTCACCCTGGCCTGAGCTGCCCACGGCAGGCTACTCCCCAGAGATGAGCCAGCAGCTGCTCTTCCCCAGCTCTTCTGCTGGCCTGTTTTTAGTATTGGGGTGACATTTACTGAGAGCCCAGCCCTGTGCTGGGTGCCAGGATGTAAGTGAAGAACCAGCCAAGGCTGCCGCCTGCAGCTCCCGTGCCCTGCCAGGGGAGTGGGCTGACTCCCCTCATCCTACCCTTCCCGGGCTCAGGCCCTGCAGACCCTGCCACCGGCTCTCCCTGGCCCAACCTCGGCCTCACCGGTGCTCTCCCGGGACCCACTGCTGCCCAGCACCGTGGGCTTCCAGGCAGCGGTCACATCCCTGTGATGTCCCCGTAGGAGATGTGGGGCTAGGGTCAGAATCCAGGCTTGCCAGAAGCCAGAGGGATGGTCTGAATCAGGCTTTCCCCCAGCCCTGCATCTCTTTGGCACTAAAGGGTAAAGTTGACTGATGTTTTGCCAAATTCCAACATCCTTGAGGAGTGGAGAAGAAATGAAACCATGGGCCTTGGTGGCTGGACCCGGGGTGGGGCCAACGTGCACCTGGGGAGGCCGCCCCAGCCTCCGCCGCATCCCTGTGTGAACACACGCACCCACCGCCAGGGACCGCATGGAAGCCAGGCCCGGGGCCAAGTGCCTCACCTCCACCACCTCCTGGGGGTGCTCAGGAATCCTCGGGGTGCACGGCGGTGCCCGAGGGAAAGACTCGCTGCTTTACCAACATCCCTAAATAGTCAGCAGGCCCGGCGGGCAGCGCCAGCAGCTCTCCAAGCATCTGTGCTTCTTGGCATGGGAAAAGCCCCTGGCTCTCTTAGTGAACTCAGAGAGAAAACGGGAAATAACAAAACCATCGCCTTCTCCTAAGGCCGGGCCTGCCGGAAAGCAGGTGCATTTACCGCTCAATCAGAGGTTCTGTATTAAGGGTTGAGTTTGGGCTGCATTTCCTTTTACGTTACGTTTCTAGGAGTTTCTTTCCTGTCTTAGCAGTCTTCTTTTTATTTTCTGTCTTTTATTTGATGCTTATTATAAGCCACCTCTAAATAAATTTGGAAGTTGGTAGGAGATTTTTATATGCTTGTGTGTGTGTGTGTCGGGGTTTCTCAGCCTCGCCACTGCTGACACTTTGGGCCCCTCGTTCTGTTCACGGGGCCGTCCCAAGCACTGTAGGGTGCTCGGCAGTATCCCTGGCCTCCACCCACTCGATGTCAGCATTGCTCCCCGGTTGCGACAACCACAAGTCTCTCCAGACAATGCCACGTGTCCCCTGGAGGAGCGGGTGTGCCACATCACCCCTCGTTGAGAACCACAGGCACAGACAGGCAGGTGGACAGGCAGAGGTGCAGGGCACTGAGCCGTTCCCAATTCTTGTCCAACAGCTCGTTCTCGAAGGGCCCTCAATCTCTCCCTCACCCCCGAGCCTGCTCGGTCTTTCTTTTCCTCTGTGCTGCCTACTCTGTTCTCCAGGGGCGGTGATTTTCATTCTGTTTGACTCAGTTCAAACTCTGTCCTGATTCTGACGGGGGTCTCAGTTTGCCAGGGCCACTACGACAAAACCACCCCATGGGGCAGCTTAAATATCGGGAACTTACCGTCTCACAGCTTTGGAGGCTGGAAGTCCAACCTGAAAGCGCTGGCAGGGCCACGCTTCCTCCTGGCAATCCCCCAGCACATGGCGCGTGCTCTCTCTTGTTCTCTGACTGCTTCTTCCACGTCCAGTTTCCTCTGCTTATAAGGACTCAGCTGTTTTAAGGCCACGCCTCATTCAGTTTGGACTCACCTAACGCCTTCAAAGCTCCTGTTTACACATGAGTTCACGCCACAGGGACGCAGACGAAGACTTGAACATGTCTTGGAGAGGGACATGATTTAGTCCCCAACCATGGGCGGGACCCTGCCTCTCTCACTGTTAACATCACGGTGCTGGTATCTTCCAGGTACCTTGACACAGGCGATCCGTAATTTTGCAAAGAGCCTGGAAGGCTGGTTGACAAACGCCATGACCGACTTCCCTCAGCAGGTCATACAAACCAAGGTAACCAGCTGTCGGGATCCCCCAGACCGTGGCCAGCCCCCCCCAGGGGCAGAGGAGCCACCGAGCGGGAGGCTGAGTGGGGATGCTGGGCCCCAGGGTGTCCTCGGGCTCTGCTGGGCCATGCCAGGGGGAGAGGGGAGCGTGGGCCCTTTCTGTGTGGAGAACTGGACCTCCTCCAGGAAGCCCGAGAACGCCGCCAATGTAGAAGCAGCTCCAGCAGGGACGGGCCAGCAGGAGGTGTCAGTCACCACACAGCACATCTGGGTCCACTTGGCGCAGATGGAGTGTTTGTTTCTACGCTCCTCATAAGAAGGGAATTCCGGCTCCTTGCTGTTACTTTTAGTGCTATAGTCCTGGTCACAAAACAGAATTAAGCTGGGGACTTGGCCTCCCTGCAAGGAGGAGACTCGGCCTTTCTCCCAAGTCTTTCGCACAAGAGCTGCTGCGGGGGTGTGGGTGTAGCTCAGTGGTTGAGCGCCTGCTTCCCATGTGCCAGATCCTGGGTTCAGTCCTCCTGGGAAAAGAAAAAAAAAAGCTGCTGTGGACTAAGGAGGGCCGGAATCTGAGCATCTGGTCTACCCCACTCTTTTTGGAATCGCTGCTAGGCCAGTGGGTATCAGAACTGCCCAGGTGGTGTCCCCGAAGTGCAGCTTCCCAGGGCACAGCCCAGAGAACCTGGTCCAGCAGCTTCGGGGTAAGGCCCAGCAGTCTGCACAAAGGGAAGCCTAGCAGCGGAGCACTCACGGGCAGCCTCGCCTGTGCCTCGCCAAGGCTGCGCGTGGCTGTCACAGCAGCCGCCTGCTGCTTCGTTGGGCTCAGAACATCCCCACCTCCCCAAGAACGTCAGAGGGGTCCCCCCGCAGCCCCCCAAGGAGAAGAGCAGGCCGCTCCCTGCAGCCAGGCGGCTCACGCACCGGCCTGGGCCCAGCTCACCCGCACGTGTGTTCCCCTCATAGGTGGGCGTCGTCAGCGCCTTCGCCCAGACCCTGCGGAGATACACGTCGCTCAACCACCTGGCACAGGCAGCCCGCGCCGTGCTGCAGAACTCCTCCCAGATCAGCCAGATGCTCAGCGACCTCAACCGCGTGGACTTCGCCAACGTGCAGGTGATGCCCTCAGATCCCACGCGCCCCTCGCTGCCGAGCAGGCCCACCGTGTGCGTGTGAGCGAGTGTGCGAGAATGCACGTGTGTGTGCGTGAGCATGAATGTGTGTGTGAACACACATGTGAATGCAGGGGGAGTAGGTGCAAATGGGTGTGGATGTGCAAGTGTGTGTGTGAGCGTGTGCGTGCGTGCGTGTGCACTGCAGGCTTGTGCCCCCCCCCCCAAGCCTCACCTTGCACCTGGAAACCCACAAAATTCAGCCACAGCGAAGCCCAGCCCAGTGCCTGGCCGCGTCCTTGTTGAGTGAACACAGGGTCGGGGTCAGGCCCCTGCAGCCCGTCCACAGCGCCCGACCTCGTGGCCCCGCAGCCCTCTGGCTTCCAGGGGCTGTGGCTACAACTTTGTTCATTTTCTTTTAAAAATGTTCCTGCTCCCTGGACGCGAGCAACATTTACACACTGCCCTGTGCCGTTGTATGGCTCCGTCCCCAGGGACTAGAGGAGCATACACAGCCAGCAGGCCCTCGGCAGGGGATCCTGACGCTGCGCCTTCACCTTATGGCAGCCCTGAGTTTAGCTGTTACATACCTATGTGTGTATATATATATAATCTCTAAATACATGTTTGGAAATTATTTATATATACTTCCAAATATATATTTAGAATATAGTCTAGATTAGGAGCTCTTAACCTTTCTTGTTCCACAGACCCCTGTGCCAGTCACGTGAAAACCACGGACCCCTTCTCAGAATGTAGCCGCAGAGAGTTTTATGACATCCAACTTTGGCATGTCTTTAAATTCAATTTTAGGATTATTCAAAATTATGTTTTACAACTTTCCCATAATTTCAATACCTGATAACCTAACATGCTTCAACAGTCTGTTCAAACGGTCATTTTTGGCAAACATTTAGTAATTTGAGTTTTCCCACAGTGTCATAAAACCATCCCCGCCATCCTTACCAACCTTTTTGCAGGAAGTTATCCACTGCACTCAGAACATGCTACATCAAAATAAAAATCATACCAAGTCCACACTATACTGTGTATTATTTAATAAATATATCAGACCCATACCAACACGTCCCCACAAAAATAATGTTTTTTGAATTTTCAGTTCAAGCTCGTGGACCCCCTGGAGGTCCATGGACCCCCTGGTTAAGAACCCCTGGTCTAAATATATATGAATTTATCTCTAAACAAATATACTTAAGAAGAACACATATGGCATATTTTGAGCTCTGGATCCAAAAGGCCTGGAAGCCCCTAGAAGCCTGGCAGGTCCCCCTGCGTCTGTGTCAGCCTCTTTGAGGCGGGTTGCGCTGGTGCCCACTCGCCATTATAGAGACCATGTGCCAGGGCTGCCACTGGCTGGGCTCGGGGCAAGGCTGCGCCGATGGGGCATCCCCACCTCCCGCCCATGGCAGCGTTGCCCACGGAGCTGCCGTGCCCGCTGTCCTCACGGGCCGCCCGCCACACAGGAACAGGCCTCGTGGGTGTGCCAGTGCGAGGAGAGCGTGGTGCAGCGGCTGGAGCAGGACTTCAAGCTGACCCTGCAGCAGCAGAGCTCCCTGGACCAGTGGGCCAGCTGGCTGGACAACGTCGTCACCCAGGTCCTGAAGCAGCACGCAGGCAGCCCCAGCTTCCCCAAGGCCGCCCGGCAGTTCCTGCTGAAGTGGTCCTTTTACAGGTAAATCCCCACTTGATCTCCAAGAGAGAGTTCCGGGAGGGCGGCAGGCGGGGGCTCCAGAGGTCATTCCCAGGGCTCAGCAGGGCCGGGCAGTGGCTCACCCCCGGCACAGGAGGCCACTGGTGGCAGGAAACGAGTCACAAGCTTTTGGCAGACAGAAATCATTGTCGAGGACTTGGAGCTTGAGCACATGTGTTTATTTCTGCATGCCAGCAAGAACGCATGAAAACGACAATACAGGAATTTTCTCAAAGACATAGGCTCCCAACAAGGACATGGAGAGCAGGAGAGCAGGTGACAGCAATCTGGAACATTTGAAAATGGTGTCACACAATCAGGTGTCCAGGTGGCCAATTAGGACAAACGAGCCAAACCAGAAGTAGCCGTCGAGCCTGTGTTGGCGTCCTCCAGCAGGGAAGGCAAGAGGCAAAGGCAGGCGCCAGCTCCCCAGAACCCCATTTGCCCCTCTCGGCACTGGACAGGGGTCAGGTGAATCGGAATCAGTGCAGGCAGAGGGGTCATCTCACTGCCAAGAGGCCCCAAAGAAAAGGCTCCTGCCATTTCACGGACTCGTGGTAGCAGGAGGCGGAGGGGGGAGGGCGGGGAGTGGAGAAAAATGTCTTCAAGGCCCCCGACGAGGCGGTCTCGGCAGAGGTGCCTGAACAGGGTCTCAGCCAGGCCTCTGGGCCAGGAATGCACATGTGCCTAAGAGCAAGGCCTGCCCGGAACCCGAGGCCTTTTCTGCACCTCTGCAGAGGCCGCCTGCACTGGCCGTGCATCGCACGTGGGGTACATGGAGCTTCCCCTGGGAGGTGGGCCAGGGACAGCCGATGTGGTGGCCTGGGGCCAGGCCTGAAGGCCCTGACAGTGCCTCCCCACGTGGACTTTGCTTCTCCTCAAGGAAACCCCAGTTTTGCTCTGAAGGTCCTTCAGGTGATTGGATGACGCCCACCCGCGTCACCAAGAATAATCCCCTTGACTTAAAGTCAACTGTTTTAGCTTCCTGGGCTCCTCAAGCAAATGCCATGCAATGATTGGCTCAAACAATGGGAACTTATTAGCTCAGGGTTTTGAGGCCAGGAGAAAGTCCAAATCTAGGTGTCATCAAGGCGATGCTTTCTTCCCAAAGACTGGTGTTCTGGGCTGGCTGCCCGCGATCCTGGGTCCTGAGCTCCTCCGTCACATGGCGGTGCACATGGCGGCCTCTCCTGGCCTCTCCCTTCTCGTCCGGGTTCTGTAGACCTTCAGCTTCTTGCTTCCCACGGCTTTCTTTCTGTGTCTGAACTTCATTCTGCTTACAAAGGACGCCAGTAATAGGATTAAGAGCCACCCTGACTGAGGTGGGCCACACCTAACTGAAGCCGCCTCATCAAAAGGTCCTACTTGCAATGGGCTCCCACCCACAGGAATGGATTAAGTTTAAGGTCACGTTTTTCTGAGGTACTTACAGCTCCAAACCTTCAACTGATTGCAGACGTTAGCCACATGGACAAAATGCCTTCCAGCAGCACCTACATTAGTGTTTGATTGAATAAGTGAGTACGAGAGCCGGCCAAGTTGACATCTAGAGCTGACCACCACAGGAAGTAACGATGAGAGAGAAGAATGTGGCAAAAATGAAAGAAAAGCCATGAGAGAAATAACAAGAGAAAACATGAGAGAAAGAAAAGCAAATTAAAGGATCACTACAGGAGGGTCACTATCCAGCTAATAGGAATTAAAGAAAGAAAAAAATGGAGAGAAGGAAAGTAACAAAACCCTAGCAAGTGAACATGCCAGGACTGAAGGGCACAGATCTCCAAACTGAAAAAGCTGCCCAGTTCCCAGCACAAGCAGTAAGCCCCTCCCCAAGAAACCTCGCTGTGAAATTTCAGAACACCAAGGGTAAGGGGGATTGCTGGGGCTTCCAGAGAAAAGAACAGGCCCCAGGCAAGGGGCCAGGAACCAACCAGCGTCAGGCTCCCGCCAACAGGGTGGGAACCCGAGCGCAGGAGCGCGCTGCCGTCAGAGGCTGGAGGAGGCGCATTTCAACCAGGCCTAAACTGTGCAGACCAGGCCAGGAGAACCGAGGGCTTCGGGAGGGGCACTGCCCTTCCCTGGGAAAGTCCTGGGCTCAGTCAGTGCTAAAGACATCTGAAATGCAGCAGTGTTTCACAAGCAGGCAGGTCGTAACTCCGGGAAAGACAGTGAGCTGTTCCACGGCGTGCAAGCCCGGCGTGTTCCGGGGTCCGTCTACTGAAATACGGCCTGTGCCCAGATCAGCCTCCGCCTGATCCTGCAAATAGACTTTTATAGGAACACAGCCACACCCACTCCTTTCCAGATCATCGGCAGAGCTGAGGAGTTGTAGCAGGAACCGTGTGGCCCACAAAGCCTGGAATATTTACTGCCTGGCTCTTTTCAAGGAAACAGCTCACCAGCCCCTCATCTAGCCACCCAGTACTCCCTGCGGTCAACTCCCTCCTCACCCCCTACCCTGGCCTCGCTGCCTCGGGGCCTTTGCACTTGCCCTCCCTCTGCCTGGAACATCCTTCCCCCAGGGAGTCGTGTGCCTCTCATCACCCCCCACCACCCTAATTAAGCAGCACAGCCCTTACCATCCTCTCTCCCCGATGCCCCACTTTTTTCCAGAATACTTATCCTCTCCTGTCCCATTGTTATCTGTTTGTTGTCTGCCCCCTCCACCGTCAAGCATCCTCCCCGAGAGCCAGTGCCTTTGCTCACCGCTGCTTCCCAGCACCGAAAGGCTGGTCGAGTAAACGAAGAAGAAAGGAAATGTGAGCCCGAAACAGCTGTGGGGCTCATCCACAATCACCCCAGAATGGAAACGCCAGCTTAGCCAAAAACCGACAAAGGGGAGGAAAAGTGAGGTGCGCCCCCAAGCCTCTGGGTGCAGAGACAACTCACAGGTGCTGGAGCCCCATGTCCGTGGGAGAAAACAACAGAGGACACCGTGACTGAAATAATCAAGAACAGCAGCGACTTAGAGGCTTGGAAATGAAAAGGAAAAGGAAAGCTGAGCGTGGACCTGGTCGCCTCTGGTGAGGTGGGACAGGCGTCCCCCCATAAGGCTGGAAACACTGTTGGACTTCATTTGCAGGCGTGCACATGACCTTGGTTTTTTAAAGGGGGCTTCAGCAGCTGACCGCCAAGCTCCTGCTGAGCCCCTCGGCGTCCCGCCAGTGCTCCCAGCCTCCGGAAGCTGCTAGGAGATAAAGCACTGCGCCAACAGCTCCTTCCCCGGTACCCGAAGTCCACTGTGCTCCCCTCGGGCAGAAAACACACCCCGAGCCCCCTGACGCTGCTTACGCGGCCGTCGAGCTCGTAGATGCCCGTGGAGGTGCCTTGCCACAGTGCTCACTTGGACCAGGAGAGCCACCCCACGGCCAGGACCCCGCAGGCAGGCCCGCCGGGGGCTCCTGTCTTTGCTTTCCCTGCTAGGGCCGTCTCAAAGCCAGGGCCAGCCGGCGTCGGCGCCTTTCCCGTGCCAGCCCAGGAAAACTCGAGAGCTACGTAATTTGCTCTCCACCCTCCTCACTGACCCTTCCTGCAGGCCCCACTGCCAGGACACAAGGAGAAAC
>JAQZBX010105566.1:0-10838 GCA_029593785.1 Cabassous unicinctus
AGGATGTCCATACCAATGTTACTCACCCAGATATTCCTGATGATTCTGTGCCTAATTAAATCAGGCGGGGAGCTTGTTTAACAGTGCTGCCTTTTCTTGGTCCTGTGTCTCAGCCTTATCCTTTGTGCTCAGGAGAGGATAGAGCTTTCAGGGGAGGTGTTTCCAGCTAAAGCTTCCCTTTAATGTATCCTTAGGGTCCGTGGAGGAGAGGGAAGAAGCAATTAACAGAAGAGAGCATTTGCATTAATTGTTCTCTAGGGTGTTAGATGAAGGAAGCTGGTGGGAGATTTTCTCAGCTTGTCCCATTTCTCTGTCCTATCATGGGCCCACAAGATCCAATGAACAGATATTTATATAGTCTTTGCCCTATGCATGCAGTGGTCTGAGCAGTCTACACATATTCACTTCATCGAACAACAGCCTGGTTGGCAGGTTCTGTTATTATGCTAATTTTGCAGATGTGAAAACTGAGACATATAGGGCTTAAGGAACTTATCCAAGGCTACTCCCTTGTTAATGGTAGAGCCAAGGTCAAAGTCAGGTAGTTTTGCTATGGGACTGGCTCTTAACCAGTACATACCCCAGTCTCTAATACCCAATTGAATGAAGTTCCAAGCTTTCTTCACAGACTTAAAATTAGGTGAGACCTTTAGGATTATTAAGGATAACAGCTTCAATTTGGCTTTCAGAATTAAGGTTGACTTCATACTCACAAAGCACTTGGAAAAAATTCAATGTTCAGCCATATTATTGGTGTTTATAAAATGCTAGCATAATTATTATTTTTCTACAGATTCTGCTAGCAATATTTTTACAAATTTTGTCATACTATCTGAACCTTTTCAAATACAATACACCATGAACATATTCAAGAGTTTATAAATGTTTCATTAACATCATTTTAGGAGCTACATAATATGCTGTTTTATGACCATATAGCAGTTTGCTTCAGAGTGTCATTCCTAATAATTATTTTGTATTCACATTTTGAATATTTTAAATGGAATCCATACGTCTTAGAGCTAACCAGTCTATGACTCTGGTTCTAGGCTACCATTTCTTTTAACATCCAAATTTAATGATGCAAGTCCCAAACTGAATGACCGTTTAAATTCAATATTGCAGAATTCTCTTATATATATATACATATTATATTTATAGGTCTTCTTTTCCACTCTTCTCGTGGATTGCACTGGTCTTCTTTGCTTGTTGCTGTCATTATATTCAGACATTGGGTCCATTATTGCTGCTCTAAATTTGATTTCTCTTCTCTCAGCATGTACTCATTTTGTATGGTTTTTTACTCCCTTAATCCTGAAAAGGGATTGTTGTCGAAAGTCTGATTTATAATTACCAAAAATTTACTGAAAGCTAGGCCAAGGACAAAAATAAATTTCTACTTGATGTGTAGCCAAAAACTAGAGATGAGATATGAGTGGTCTCAATTCCGTAGACCATGGCCACCTGCAAGGTGTGAAAGCAGCCATTGTATACTTGCTCTTGGGCTGCCACCACTTCTTCTGTGTGACTTCCTGGAATATGGCTCTCTTACAAAGGGTTTAGGTCCCAAATATTCTAGGCCCAGAAAAAAGAAACCATTTCACAACTACTGCCCAACCTCTGAATCTATCAACTGAGTTTTAATGTCTGCTTTAGGACTTGGATCCAGGAGTAGAGTGAGAAAATGAGGAAACCAGAGTGCAAATTTTAAAAAGGGAATCACTATCCAGACCGTGCAGGTACAGGATGCCTGGTCATGCCCATAATTGGATTGATTTCTTCTCCTGAACATTGACAATGGTACCAGTTATCAAATTCCCCAAATGTCCCTCCAGATTCACTCTCCATCCTTCTCTACCCTGCTCTGAACCCTGGGAGGCTGAAATAGCAACAGCTTAATGAGCTCCCTGACTCTTTCCTTCCAGTTGAGAGACTCTGACTAACAAAGAATGGGAGGAGAGTTAAAGCAGTGTATTCATTTCTGTGGCTCCATCTTCCTTTGTCCCCATGAGGTGACTGCGTTCCTTTGTGAAAACCATCCCTTCCATCAACTTGCTCTCCAGGTTTCTAGGAACCCATCCCTCCCATTGACCACTCAGATCTAGATGTAAGAAATGCTCTCTCCTGTCACAATATCCAACCCACCCAAGACATTGAAATAGTTCTTTATTTAAATTCTATTCCACCACACCATTTGAATTTGCTGTTTATTTCCAGATCCTTGCATCATTTAAGGAGAATTTATTACCTTGAGGGAATACCTCCCTTCCTATTCAGAGTGGTAGTTCGTACCCAGACTAAATGTAAAATCACAACTCCCTATCCTGTCTTGAAAAATCATGTAGAAGATACCACATAAATCAAGATTAGTGTCAGCTACAGTTGACAGAAAATCACAAATAAAGGAGTACATTTTATTTTTCGCACATAAACCTAGGTAGTAGAGGTGTGATAAAGCAATGACCCAGGCTTCATTAGTGACCCATGCTACTTCTGTCTTACGTTTATGCCATTCTTAACCTGTGGTCTCTGTGCTCTAATTTTTGTCTCCCCTGTCCAATTAGAGTGCAAAGAAACCTCCTTCCCTTCTCAGCATTTCAGCTGAAGCCTGGGAATAATCAAAGGCCCCAAGGGGAAGAACAGGACTACTGTCAGTCTCACATGTCCTCCCTTCCTTCTGGGACCGTAGCCCCCATAGCTGCCTACAAAGTTGTCCAATGGCTACAAACAGATTTTTCAAATCTTTTGATCTAATAGCCTTTCTATTTGGTCTTTGCAGGATTGCTCATTTCATTCTAGATAATCTGTCATAGCCTAAAGATACAAAAGTTTAGACATGATAACTTTTTACCACTTTAAAAGAGAGCACTTCATGTCACCCTGCCTCCAAAGTTTGTTGCTGAATGTAACAATTTGCTGACACTGTTACCCCTTTTGGAGTGAGAAAGTGATGATATTTGGGTTTTTTATGAGGAGTTTTAAAAATGCATTTGTACTAGTTATCCTTTATTGTAAAACAAAACCATGCAAAACTTAATTTAAAACAATGATTTATTCAACTCTTGATTCTTTTGGCCATTGTCCTAGGACCAGCTGGACGATTCTTCTGCTGGTCTCATCCAGAGTCCCTCATGGTTCTGTTTCAGGTCAGTGAAATAGCTGTTTCTTGGGGCTTTCTGCCTGTTGGATGGAGTGATGGTGTGGGAATTGGGTCACATGTTTCTCAATACCTACCAGGCAATCATGTGCTTTTTCACACGACGACTGCAGGACCCATGGGCAGCAAGCTAGGAAGCCCCAATGCACAAGGACTTTTCAAGCTTCAGCTCGCGTCACATCTGCTAGCATCCTATTGGCCAAATAAGCCACATGGTTGATATCAGAATCAGTGTGGGAGGGTATCGCCTAAGGGTGTGGAGATAGAGTAGCACAAATAAATTGGGGCCATTATTGCAGTGATCTCTCAGAATATGGTTGGGAGAAAGGTGTGTATAAATAAAAGGATGAACTTCAGTGGACACTGTTGGTTGCCACTCATTTATTCTGCCCTTTATTCTATTCTGAGAGCTCTCACCCATAGGCTCCCAATTATTAAGCCTCTTTGACCCTTAATTAAATAAAAAGGACAATTCTGAGTTGTTATTCTGAAAGTCAAGGTCAAGTTTTATGGTCTGGCCCAATCAACTCTTCTTAACTTCCTTGGCTCCTGATACTGCTTTTAGCCCACTCCACTTGATACTTACTCTACCTCCTTGGAATGCTCTTCTCCTTTCTAAAATTAACCTGACAAATGCAGCTGAAGATCATCTTCTTGATTGAAACCGACCCCTTGCAAATCACCATGAACTCTCATTCTTCTCAATGGCCAAAGCTTGTAGATCTGTTTCAATATCCTTGCACTGAACTACCCTTAAAATGTAGAATATTTTATTATACATATGAATGGTCTGCTTCCTAACTAGATATGAAGAAAAGTAATCTTTCTTATTTTATTTCTCATCCTTACCACTCACCTTGATGCATATAACTAGAAAAACCCTAATGATGGCTAGCATATTATACCCTATTATTTATTATTTGGCCATATCTATGTGAATTATTGTGCTCAAACTAAAGTATATATTTTTATTCCCATAGGCTGGCCTTAGTTAGAGCATGTTGTACAGCTAAGATTGAAATCTGGAATGTACCATTGGTCTCAATATTCTCTATGTGCAAATCCATATAATAATGTTTTTGTTTCCCTCAGTTTTTTCTTCTAATAATTCCCATTAGTACTTCTAGATAACAGTTCTCTGCAGTAGCTCATGGAGGCAATTCTTGGAAAGCAGCCACTCCCAGGGACCATTCACATCCACAGCAGCTCCCTAAAGGTTAACCTGAATTTTTATCACCAGCTTCTTCAGGGAGGTGATGGCCTCATGAGCCCATACAAAACCTTCAATCATAGATTTTTGCACTATTATGGAAATATACACCATTAACAACAAGCCCCTCCTGAAGCTATAAGGACTCTTTAAAAACAGACTGCTCATAAATTCTTACATATTTCTAAAGAAAATTACTTTTTAAAAAACCTACACCTGGTTTGGAGACCACACATCCCTTATTTAATGGGTTGAACTGCCTCCTTAGTGGGGGAGAATGCTCATGTTCTCTTCCATAGGGTTTACAATTGTCTTTCTCTTAGTCCTGGCCATGTACAAACTCATGAAAATTTAGCAAATGTCTCCAATACTTCTTCACTTAGAGTCCTTATTTAAACAGTATAAACCATGTGACTCATGCAAGTTGAAACCCAGACAATATAAAGAATCTACAGATTCCCAAAGACCAAAAATAAATATGGTGAACCCTGGTTTATATCATTTAGTTAAGTTTTACAAATTTGGCAAATCAATAGTCAATTTTGTAAGTATCATCTTTCTCTTTTTAAACAGAAAGCTGAAATCACAAGATTTATTTCACCTTCAAATTACAGATATGGATAACTGGTCCGAGGTGAGACCCACAATCCCTCAATCTATATGTGTCTTCTTTGAGTTTCCTGAAAAAATCAGCATTAAAGTAACAGTCATTGTATTCAATTAATTGTATCAACCCTTACAACTAAATATCCAAGACACAGAACATGGAACATAGACAATAAGAAAGAATTATACTATTTTTCGATACTTGTTCTTAGTCCCTGCAGCATTCAATATTCACTAAGTCTATTCAGGGACACTATTACAATGAATTTTACACATGAAAGTCTATTGCCTCACACAAAGCTTGCACAGAAATTTGAAATATCAAAAACGATCTAATAGTGTGACCAGATCAGCCATGTCAACTAAGGTTAAATTTTCTGGTTTTAATCAGGGGAGAAACAGAGGTTAGAGTACGAAAATAACAGATATTACTATTTCATGTGACATGGAAATGAATATCACCTCCCGTCATAATTGCCACTGAACTATGAATGCGACGATTAAATATTCAACTCAGAAGTCAGTGACAATGAAGGACCATGTCCCTCTTTCCATCCCTCTTCATTATTCAAATCACATTTTCCTCCTTAATCTATGGCTGATGGAGATGTGTACATGACCCAAAACTTCTTAGATGATTAGCACTGAGAGATGTTTTAAACAAACCTTAGCTATGAATATTGATCATTAAGATGATGAGGCCAAATAAATTGAATAGCTTTCTTCTGAACAAATCTATATCCGATCTCTCTGTTCATTCTCATCTGGTCAGAAATACAGAACAATCACTGGTCACCACAATGTCTGGTTTATGCTGCATCAGAATATTTAGGAGACAAGGTTTCTGCACTCCTGGGGAATATGGCACTGCCAATCCTTAGGTAAGGAGGTCTGAGAATGAGAGGGCCACAATTTCAGAGACAATAAGAAGCAAAAGGGCTTCTAAACCTTGGGTTTCACAAATAATTGTGTTGGAATAATAACTAAAGTGCCCCCCCACAAAAGTATGGTGAACATAATAAACCTTCAGGACTTAACGATAATGTGTATCTGTGGCATCATCTCAGATATATTTTCCATAGTAGCATATTATATCATTCAGATTAAGTCCTTGAACATACACAGTATGAATTTTATTAATTTCCGTTTGTGTGCTTAGTATTGTTGGTTGACTTGAGTGATTTTTGCCAAATCTATCACACATCTCACAGTCTGTGCCTTTGGCAGCATCCTCTCTTCTTTTGCAACTTCTTCAAGGCATCTTTGATCTCCCAGTTTTTCAGGCTGTAAATCACAGGATTCAACATGGGAATGACAGCAACGTACAAGACTGCTGCAAATCTATCAGAGCTGGAAGAACCACCGGAGCTAGAACTCAAATAGACATAATTAACTGATGTATAGAAGAGGGAAACAGCAGTCAGGTGGGAAGCACAGGTGTTGAAAGCCTTGGACCTGCCTTTAGCTGAAGTTGTCTTCATGATGGAGATCACAATATAAACATAGGATATCATGATAATTAGAAAATTTACTACCCCATAGGTCATTGCCAATATAGAAATCAGGACATGTATGAAAAATGTGTCAGTGCAGGACAGATTTAACAATTGGGGCATGTCACAGAAGAAGTGGTTGATAACATTAGGCTCACAGAAGTGGAGCTGAAGCAAGCCACACAGTTGGGATAAAGAAGCAAAGAGTGCTGCCATATAGGCACCCAGTGCCATCCGAATACAGAGGCTGGGTGACATGATAGATGAATAGATCAGTGGTTTACAAATGGCAGCATAATGGTCATAAGCCTTAGCTGTCAGGAGACAAGACTCACTCATTCCCATGGTCGCAAAACTGAAATACTGAATAATGCAACCCACCAAGGTGATCGTTTGCTGATTCTGGAAGAAGTTGAAGAGCATCTTTGGGATTATGGGGGTAATATAGCAGATATCTATGAAAGACAGGTTACTGAGGAAGAAGTACATAGGTGTGTAGAGCTGGGAATCCATCCTTATTAAGACGATAAGGCACAGGTTCCAGGTCACAGTCGAGATGTAGTTCACCAGGAATATAACAAAGAGCACTCCTAAGAGTCTTGGAAAATCTGAGAATCCCAAGAGGATAAAGTGGGTGATCTCTGTAATATTTCCTCCTTCTGTCATTGGCTCAGTGTTTCTAAAATCAGAAAGGAGACAGGCATATATTGCTGGGTCAGATAAAATGACACCATTATAATTTTCTTCCATTGATCTCTTGAAAATAAATACTTTGATGCCCTTCCAGTGAAAGGAACACAATTTTTTACCTCAAAGTATTCAAGAAATAGCTACTCAGTGCTTTAAAATCCAAATTAATTTTTTGTGGTCGCATGAGAATCTATAGCAGTATTTAAAAAGTTGAGTAGAAGCTTAAAAACTGTACTACTACAAATGCTATGGTTATTAAGCATAAGATAGAGCTGATTATTTATATTAAAGTTTTTAAAAATCTCTATTAATTCATTTAATAACCATTATTTTGTACGTGTGAAACTGTAAAAGCATGTGGTATCTTCTTAGAATAATTTTGAAATCAGTCTTTTATTCTAAATTTTCAATAGATTGTTTAAATAACCCCTTTTTACTCTTAAGAAGAACTGTGGTCCCACTTTATGACAATTTTTCAAAGTTTAGTACAAATGTACTTAACACAACATCTACAAACTTGCCTGAAATATAACATCATACATTTCAATTCCTATAAATTGGTATGACAAAAGCACGTTTACCCAATAACTGAGGGAATCAGTCCTCTATGGAAGCCTTCATAATAAGCATTCTAAAGGTGGGTGAGTACAGTTCATTATTAGCCCTAACTATTGGCTCAATGTTAGGGTATTTTGCCTATTAAAAAGAGCATTGTAGTGTGGGCAAGGGTTTGGACTTTGGAGTTTGTGTTCTGATACCTTCTTGCTTCAAGAACATATTCCAGTGGCTTAAACACACTAAATCCATATTTACTAAAAATAAAGTGGGTCTGATAAGAGCCCCTGAACCACAAGGTTATGGGAGAGTTATAAGAAGAAATGATGCAAGTGCTGAAAACACAGTTGAGTACATGATAACTGTTTAATTTAGTTGGTTATCGTTATCATTGGTTGCTTAGAGGTGCCCATGGCTGATAGTTCAAACTGTGGATAAGAATGTAAACGGTGCAAGAGTTTAATGGGTGTTTGTGAAAATTCCTGAGATATCATCATCTCTGTAGACATTTTGGACTTGCTGCCACGCAGTTGTAGATTTGGACTTAATGTTCGTGCAAGACCAACCACTTAGAGCCATGAAGACCCAAAGAACATAAAGCATTTTCCAGTCAGTTTCACTGAGTTCAGATAAATTGCATCAATGGACAACCAACATCAAGCTATGATAGACTTTGAGATGTATGAAGGGTCAAAATAAATATTTCATTTCCTAAATACTATAGATGTAAAATTCTAACTTTTTGTAGATATGGTCAGCATGATTTTGCTCACTAAAAAATTCATAATAGATAACACCTATTTGGTTTACTCCATTCCAAAATCTCCTGCCATGAGATAAAAGAGAAAATCAGTGAAAAAAGCCTAGAAATTTTTGAAAAAGATTGATAATTATGGAGGTGTTGAACTTTCAGGTATTAAACAGATGATTTCTGAAAATATACAGTAGCTCCAATAATAAATATATTTGAAAAAGTTAGTATGAATTTAAATAATTCATTATTATTGTAAGAATAGATATGTGTCAAAAGAGAATAAAGAAGGGGGGATAACTCCAGAGATTGTTGCCTTATCAGTGGGCTATACTTTGGAATCTGTGCTCCTGAGAGTGACAGAGTTGGACTCAAATAAGTCCTCCCTGCACATGGTCCATCAGTCCCTTCTATACAAACTTATATGTGATGCTGGAGTTTGTAGGTGTACTTCCAGAGACTGGAGCCTCTGGCCAGCCCATGTGCCAGCTGTGCCTGGAATCTCGGTGGAGCTGCAACACCTACTCTACAGCTCAATGGACTCAACCAAGTCACCTGGTGAGTAGACGATGATGGACAACGGCCATCCCAGGGAATGGAGAGAGTCTGCAGCTGCAGGCAGGATAATCCCATCCATCTTATCCATGAGATATAAGCCCCCTCTCACTTGAAGGTGGATTGGATATCACCATCCCAAACTCCTCAGTATTGGGGGAAGAGCTATGGAATAAAGTGAACTCACTGGTATCCTGTTGTAGACATATTGTGATTCAAGCAATGGAAGAAATTACAACAGCGAGATGGAGCCAGGGGCCACTGGATGCTTTTGGGTCAGGGAAGGGAAAAGCAGTTGTAATACAGGGGCTTTTTCTGGACTTGGGAATTACCCTGAATGACATTACAACGACAAATATAGGCTATTTTACATCAGCATCCAACATGCAGAACTGTGTGGGAGAGAGTGTGATCTACAATGTGAACTATGGTCCATGCTTAATGGCAAAACCCCAGGATGTGTATATCCATTGCAGGTGATATGCCACACTAATGAAAGATGTTTATGTGGGAGATTATGGGAGGTGTGGGAGGTGGGGAACATGGTAATTCTTGTAATTTTTGTGTAACTTTTATGTAATCTAAGCATCCTTTAAAATATAAAATAAATAAATAAATAAATAATTATTAAAAATAAAGGACAAGGAGATAAGGAAAGAAGACACAGTGAATGGACAGAGAGAGCAGACAGCAAGCACAAAACAACAACAAGGGTGGGGGGAGTAAATAAATATTGAAAAAAAATTGAACTGTAGAAATTATTTTGATGGAAAACTAGTTGCAATAGAGTAATTAAACAAAAAATCTTACAATGTAATATATATATTAGAAGTTATAGACAATGGGTGCATGCACATATACACTTGAACTTACTATAATATTTGAGTATATGTATATAGCAGTACAATTGTGTGTGATGAATGTGTTGGTTCCAAGCATGTACACAGTGTGTGTGTACCTGTGGAGGATGAGTGGTGGGGAAGGGAAAGAAAGCTGTAGAGTTTATTTTTACAATGACATTGCTGAACCTTGTTTTGCTTTTAACAGATGTTAATTGCCAATGTAATTAAAACAAAACATAAAGCAATAAAAATTCAGTGTCCATACCAAATAATAATAATAAAAAGAGAATTAAGGAATAATTTCAAGGATTGTCAAAAATTTAATATATAATAATAGTAGTATTTTAGACTGGTGGGGAAAGCATAAACTCTTATATAAACAGTGGGAGATAGGGCTTACTATAAGAGAAAAAATACTTCAACATTTAAATAATCTTGGTATGGGAAAGCTATTTCTGATATATAATATCACAAAGATAAAGTGTAAAAGAAAATAATGTTATAACAATTTGCAACTTGGTTATGGTAGAAAAATCACTTAAATAAAACATATTTGTAATGTAATTGATGAAGTGGGAATGGAAGCAATGTTTTTAAAAGACATTAAAATTGTGTTTAATATTAAAAATCTTATAATCAAAAAATAATAAGCACTCAGTACTGCTGTTGAGGGAACAAAATGGTTCTACACACACACAAACATACACACCATACAGTTATTTAAAATGACAGTGAATGTAAAAGTAAAGGATGATGATTTATTTTTCTCCAGTATTTTGTCACTTTGTAAAACTACTATATCGATAATAAAAAGTTATTAAAATATACAAATCCTCAGAGCATTTGAAAACAGGGAGAGAAAGAGGGAGAAGAGATTTCCTGGCTTCTATTTACTAACTGTGTGACTTTGAACATGTTATTAACCTCTCTGTGCTAAACTAAATTGGATTATACTTGAAAAAAAAAACTCTTATCAGAC
>JAQZBX010105567.1:0-10838 GCA_029593785.1 Cabassous unicinctus
AAAAAAAATCCAAGCAGGCTTTCTTTTTTCGTTTTGTTTTGGTTTGGTTTGTTTTGTTTTGTTTTGTTTTGTTATTTCTTGAGCAGGCTTTCTTGAAAATTGAAAACCTGATGTTAAAAGTCATATGGAAATGCAAAGGACCTAAAATAACCAAATCAGCTTTGAAAACAATGTTGGAGAACTACAGTAACTGATTTCAAGACTTCTAAAACTACACTTAATTAAACCAGTGTGGTATTGGCATTAAATTAGGCAAATAGACCATTAGAGATGACCAGAGAGTCCATAAAGAGATGCACGTATAAATGGGCAACTGATTTGATTTATACCTCATACCACATACAAAAATTAACTAAATATAGAACCTAATATTATAAAATTTCTAGAAGAAGACATAGGAGAAAACCATCGTGACTCTGGGTTAGGCAAAGAGTTCTTAGAGGGGAGTGGATGTGGCTCAAGCAGTTGGGTGCCCACCTCCCACATGGGAGGTCTCAGGTTTGGTTCCTGGTGCCTCCTAAAGAAGACGAGCAGACACAGCAAGCAGACAATGAGCAGACAGAGAAGAGAGCCACCTTGGGGCGGGGGGAAGAGTTCTTAGATATAACACCAAAAACACGATCTATTAAAGAAAAATTTGATATGCTAGACTTCAGCAAAATTTAAAATTTCTCATTGAAAGACACTATTAAGAGGATGAAAGACAAACCACATTATCAGAGAAGATATTTGCAAGTCACATTACATATCTGATAAGGGATATAAATCTAGAATATATAAAGAATTGTCAAAAACTCAGTTTTTAAAAAACAACAACAACAACTCCTCTTCCCCAAAATGGGCAGAGATTTGAAGAGATACCTCACTAAATAAGATACATGGATGGGAGGGAAAGGGAAGAACAGGGGTAACATGGGGGCATGTTCGGGACATTGGAATTGTCCTGCATCAAATTGCAAAAATAGATACTGGCCATTATACATTTTGTCATAACCTATAAAATTGTGCAAGGCAGAGTGTAAACTATAACGTAAACTATAGTCCACAGTTAGTAGCAATGCTCCAATATGTGTTCATAAATTGTAACAAATGTACTATACTAATGAAAGATGTTGTTAAGGTGGGAAATTGTGGGAGGGGGAAGGGGTGGGGCATATGGGAATCCCTTATATTTTTTATGTAACATTTATGTAATCTAAAGCTTCTTTTAAAATAAATAAATAAATTTTAAAAAATCTAAAAAAAAAGATACATCAATGATGTTTGACAACATTTTTCATTAGGAAAATGCAAATTAAAACACAATGAAATGCCATTGCATATCTACTCTAAAAAAGAAAAAAAGAATGACCATACCAAGTATTGGAGAGAATGTGGGCAAGTGGAACTCTCATATGCTGCTGGTGGGAACATAAAATGGTACAGCCAATTTAGAAAATAGTTTAGGAGTTTCTTTAAAAGTTAAACACACCCACTCTATGACCTGACCATCCCACCCCAAGGGATTTACCTGAGAGAAATAAAAGCTCATATAAAGACTTGTACACAAATGCTCATAGCAGATCTGATGGCCAAAACTCAAACCTAAAAGTCCATCAAGAGGTAAATAGACAAATTATAGTATATCCATACAGTGGAGTTCCCAACAATAAAAAAGGAATGAATTATTATACACACAACTACATGGATGAATCTCAAAATAATTATGAGTGAAAAAAGCCAACAAAAAAGATTACACACATTCTATATGATTCCATTTATTATCAATTCTATAAAATGCAAACCAATCTACAAGGACAGACAATAGATAAGTGGTTTCCTGAGGATAAGAGGAGCAGGAAGGGGCAGGAGAGAGGGACTTCAAAGGAGTACAAGGAAACTTTTGGGAGTGATAGATATATTCACTATCTTGATTGTGGTGATGTCTTCACAGGTATATATATATATTAATATCAACATTTATCAAATCATGTACATCAATACGTGCAGTTAATTGTGAATTATACTTCCATAAAGCCATTAAAATAATAAATATGTACACAATAGATTTTTTTTCCAGGGGTACCAGGGATCGAACCCAGGACCTCATACATGGGAAGCAGGCACTTAACTACTTGAGCTACATCCGCTCTCCTACAATGGATATATCGCCCCCTTAGATGGCTCCCTCATCTGTTTGCTCATTTGTTTAGCTTGTTGTTTTTGCTCGTTGTTTTTTGCTCATAGACAGTTTTTTCTTTAGGAGGCATTGGGAACCAAATCTGGGACCTCCCATGTGGAAGGCGGGCGCGCAACTGCTTGAGCCACATCTGCTCCCTGCTCATTTTGTTTTTTTGCTCATTGTCTGCTCGTTGTCTGCTCATTGTCTTTTCTGATTGCTCATTGTTTTTGCTCGATGTCTGCTCGTTGTTTGCTCGTTGTTTGTCTTCTTTAGGAGGCACCAGGAACTGAACCCGGAACCTCCCATGTGGGAGGTAGGTGCTCAACTTCTTGAGCCACAGCCACTGCCCCCCGCCCATAGATTTTAAAAACCAGTCCAGCATCAGTATTTTCCCTTAGACTCTCTTGCAGCAGCTGGTCACTTCCCCCTCCTTGCTGTGTAGAGAATGGGACATGGGCTAGAGCAGCTATAGTGAGCAAGAAACTGGCCTCTCCCTCTCCCCAGGGCTCCCAGTTGCCCGACACAGGCTCCAGTGCCTTTTCTGCTCCCTTTCCCACGGCCTTCCCTCAGATATGCTGGAAAAGAAGCACAAAGCCCATATTTGCACCTCACCCCTCTACCTTTCTCAGTGAGCGGCTCTAACTGCCCTCCTGGGCTTATCAGCTATCCCATGCCATAGCCAGAGAGTCTGCAATGGAGACCCCCTTCTCCTGCCCCAGGCTCTTCTCTCACTTTCTTAAACTGAGGACAGCACCTCCAGGACATTTCCTGAACCCTTAAAACCACATGTGATTCTATTACCCAGAAATAACCATTTACAATTTTGCTTTCATTTGTTCCTTATAATTTTTATCTCTGTTTTTTTTTTGTTGTTGTTGTTGTTTTTTGCCATGTTCCCACAACTATCTGTATGTTTTTAAAAGCAAAAGTGGGATCAAAATAGTTAATATTTGTTGGGCAAGTCCTTACTAGGTACTAGGCTATGCTAAGCACTTCATGTTTATTATCTCATTTAATTTTACCAATAATGCTGAGAAATGATGCCATTACCATCACCTACGTTAAAGCTGGAGAAATTGAGACTTAAAGAAGTTAAGTACCTTGTCCAATGTCATCCAGCAATTAAATGGTGTGGTGAGTCCAGAACCAGTGTTCTCACTCTTACTGCTTTGAAACTATCCTGAAAGCATTTCTGAGTCCTTAGCCTTCAGCGTCATTTGTAATGGCTACATAGTATTCTATTGCTTAAATGTACCATAAATTACCCAATCCTCTATCAGTAGATATTAGGTTGTGTTCAATGTTTTCTGTAATAAATTCTCCAATCAACATCCTTACAGTTAAATATTTGCTCAAAAACAAAAATTGGAATCTTTAGGTCAAAATGTATGTATAATTTTAAGGCTTTTGATACATATTGCCAAGATTGTTCTCTAAAAATAATGGGCCAGATTTTACTTCCTACACCCTCATCCACACTGGAAAACAAAGTATTCTTCATCCAAGTGATTCGAGACAGCTCAAAATCTGTTACATGAATAGCAATTTAGATTAATTTGGGGTAGTCTAATTCCTTCCATTGGGAATTGTATCCCTCCATAGTAAAAGTTGTCAGAGCCAGATGCTAAGTAGAAAGGAGTCTGGGGTAGAGATAGCAAGAGAAACTTTTGCTTACCTGAATCAGCTCAGTAATTCTAAACTGCTCAGAAATGCTTTTGTTGTTGTTGTTGTTTTAAACATTTATTTTATTTATTTCTCCCCACCCCCTCATTGTTTGCATTTGCTGTGTCTGCTTGTTGTGTGCTGGTCTTCTTTGCAGGAGGCACAAGGAACCAAACCCACTACCTCCAATGTAGGAGGGAGGCACTTAATCGCCTGAGTCACCTCCACTCCCTGCTTTGTTGTGTCTCTCATTGTGTTTTCCTTGTGTCTCTCATTGCATCATCTTGTGTCAGCTCATCGCGCCTGCCTGTCGCGCCTACCTGTCACGTCAGCCTGCTGTCTTGCTCATCTTTAGGAGGCACCAGGCACCAAACCTGGGACCTCCCATGTGGTAGGCGGGAGCTCAATCACTTGAGCCACATCCACTTCCCAGAAATGCTTTTATACACACCAGGGGTGAGAATCTTGGGGGCCATCTTAGAATTCTGCCAGGGACTATATGGATGAGAGAATGAATGAATGAATAAATGAAGTGCTCACCTGTGCAATGTAAAGAAGGAGAATGGTCCAGATGTGCACTAACTTTGGGATATATCCTAGATGTCTGAGTTTGACAGATCCCTGGGATCACTTCACTCTTTATGGAACAGGGACCATGATCTTTTATCTTGTGTTGACACAGGTTAAGCTTATGCAGAAGTCAAATGTGTGATTTGTTCTCTGAAGCTTAGAGCAGGGATAAAGAACAATAATCCAGATGGCAGGAAAGATGCAATGGCAGAATTTCTTTATGGGAAAACTAACTTTCATTCCAAGTCCCACTTCCCACTTCTCCTTCCCATCTCCCACCCCTGTTGGTGCTCACACTATCCCCAAGCGCCAACTTCCATCCTCTCAGACGCCCTGCTCTGCCTTCTCAGAGAAGCCAACCTGGAAAAGCTACTCACACCTTTGCAGTTAAAGGCGCTATCCAGGGAGCCGCCACCCCACCCCCCACCCCAACCACCCCTGCCCTGAGCCAGGTCTACGAGGAAAGACGCTGGCCTCCTCTTTCTAGTCCACAAAATCACACTCACCCATGACCCCATGGGCACTCCTGAGTTTCCCTTGGGCCCAGAGAACTCCATCAAGGGCTGACTCACAGTAAGGAATCTTCTGAAGGGATGAGGGCGAGCCCAGTGGCCAAGTCTGGTTGCCTTTCAGCCTGAACTGAAGAACTCTTAATCCTCTTCGGACCTGGTGGTGACCATCTCATTTTCCTCTGCATTTACCTCAGGTCGTTCTCCCCACCACGAGAGTTGGGGATGGTATTAGTCAGCCAAAGGGGTGATGATGCAAAGTACCAGAAATCTGTTGGCTTTTATAAAGGGTATTTATTTGGGATAGAAGCTTACAGTTATAAGGCCCTAAAGAGTCTAACTCAAGGTACAATAAGAAGTACTTTCTCACCCAAAGTCTTTTGCCAAGTGTTGAAGCAAGATGATTGGCGATGTCTGCGAGGGTTCCGCCTTCTTTCTTCCTCTTAAGGCTCCGTGGTCCCAGCTTCTTCCAATCTCAGCTGTAAGCTGGCATAAGGCTTGTCTCAGCTCAGGACTTCTCAGCTGCTCTGTTCTCTTCAGCTGCAAACTATCAGGCTTGTCTCTCTTCCTGGGGCCTCTGCTGTCTCTCTACTTTTGTGTTCTTCTTCTTTGTGTGTCTACTTCCATGTTCTTCATTGAGTGTCTGCTTATATAGCCTACCAAGGGGGGTGGGGACTCAACCCTGCAGGCTGTAATGATGTGGTTGAATCAAAGCCCTAATCTTTTTGTTTGTTTGGGGTTTTTTTCCTTTTTATTTATTTTTTAAAAGAAACTTTAGATTACATAAATGTTACATAAAAATATAGGGGAGTCCCATATGCCCCACTCCTGCCCCCTTCCACACTTTCCCACAATAACAACATCCTTCATTAGTGTGGTACATTTGTTATAATTGATGAACACATATTGAAGCATTGCCACTAACCATGGATTATAGATTACATTATAATTTACACTCTGTTCCATGCAATTTTGTAAGTTATGACAAAATATATAATGGCCTGTATCCTTTCTTGCAACATCACGCAGGACAATTCCAATGTCTCGAAAATCCCCCCATGTTACACCTATTTTTCCCTCTCCCTCCCCTCAGAACTTCCGGTGGCCTCTGCCTCCACATCAATGATAAAAGTTCTTCCATTGCTAGAATAATAATAAGTCTATAGTAGAATAATAGTAAATCTACTTTAGTCCATTGTTCATTCCCTAATCTTGAAGATTTTGGGATGGTGATGCCCACTCTACCTCTAATTGAGAGGGGGCTTAGATCCCATGGGGCAGATGGATGGAAATATCTTGCTTGAAGTTGCAGACTCTCTATATTTCTTGGGATGGGTGTTATCCATCATCATCACCTTGTTAGTTGTCCTGGGTGAGTCCAATGAACTGGAGACTAGGTGTTGCAACTCTGTTGAGATTCAGGGCCTGACTGGCACGTGGACAGACCAAAGATTTAAGTCTCTTGGACATACACCCATCAAGTATAGTACTAACTATAGGTTCAAATCTAAGGGGCAGAAGAGCCATGTGTAGGGAAACCACAAATGAGTCCAACTCTGTCACACTGGGGAGCATAAATTCCAAGGTAAGGCCCACTGGGAGGGTGCCAAAATCCTGAGCTGTCTGCCCTGCCTGTAGTGTATGGAAATCTCTAGAGCCCTCAGGAGCCCCACTAGTTGAGGCACTATTTACTGTGGCAGTCAATGAGATCCTGCTGAGACATACATAAGCCTAACCCCTGGAAGGACCTCCTGACTCACTTTGAAATCTCTTAACCACAAAAACTCATTTGCATTTACCATTTCCCCCTTATGGTCATGGTCTTTTTCCAGGTACATTGCTATTGGCACTTGGTAATAATCTCTTGGTGCCAGGGAGGCTCATCCCCAGGAGTCATGTCCCACACCAGGGCATGCTGGTGCATTTATATGCTGAGTTTGGCTTAGAGAGAGGCTACATTTGAGCAATAAGGAGGTCCTCAGGAGGTAATTCTTAGGCAACATATTATACTAGGCTAAGTTTCAATTTCAGAAAAAAAAGGTTCATAAGTACAATCATCAATATCAAGGGCCCAGCGCAATGGTCCGTCCTCCTTCACTAGGCAGCACCCCTGTACTCAGGGGATTCTTGCTGTCCCATTAGAGAATGTAACAGAGCGCCCCAGGATGGGAATTCTATATTCTTTCGGTTATTGTGTGGATCTCCACTCACTGTGACAATGTCCCATGAACACTTGAACACATTCATATGCCTTAGAGGCATGTTCCAGATGAAACCCCTCCCATGCATTCCCCCATCACCAATACTTCACACCAATGATCCTCCCCTGCAACAGTTGTAACCCTTCTGTGATCCAAAACCTCTCCAAAGATGAAGCCAAGAAAATAACCAAATAAAAATAATAAGAAAATAAAATAATAATGATAGTTTTTAAAATAACAAATGAAACAAAAAATTTTTTTTAATTTTAAAATAATAAAAAATTTTAGACATTGTCTTTCATCACTGTAAGATCTGTTGTCTTGTATGTACAGTGACATTTTCTTCCATATATTCTCCTATTGTCTTCATTTTTTTTTAATCTCCAAAGAAGCTTTATTTATTTATTTTTTTTTAAAGATTTATTTATTTTATTTATTTATCCCCCCTCTTGCTGCTTGTGCTGCTGTGTCCATTCGCTGCGTGTCTTCTCTGTGTCTGCTTATCTCCACCTTGCTGTGAGGTCTTGCCGCATCAGCCCACGGCGCCACGCGAGCCGGCCTGCCCTCACAAGGAGGCGCCGGGAAGCGAACCTGGGGCCTCTCATATGGTAAACGGGTGCTCTATCCATTGCGCTACACCCGCTTCCTGCCGTGAGGTTGCTGCATCAGCCCACCGCACCGCTCAGGCCGGCGTGCCCTCACAAGGAGGCCTCGGGACGCGAACCCGGGCCTCCCATATGGTAAATGGGGGCTCTATCCACTGAGCCACACCCGCTTCCTCCAAAGAAGCTTTAGGTTACTGAAAAGTCATGTAGAGAATATAGGGGATTTCCATATACCCAATTCCCTCCCCCTTTCCCCCTCTCCCCTATTAATAACATTTTTCATTACATTGATGTACAAATATTGAAGCATTGCTACTAACCATGGTCAATGATTTACATTATGATTTACATTTTGAACCATACACTTTTATAAATTTTGACAAAATTTAAAATGGCCTGTATCTGTTATTGTAAGATCATGCAGAACAATTCTAATGCCCTAAAAATGCCCTCTGTTCCATCTATTCTATTCTTCCCTCCACCTCCCTTCAGGGCCTGTGGTAACCACTAAGTTTCACTTTTTGAAGAATTAGAGTCATAGTTACTTGGAATAATATTGAGGTCTTGACATATTGGTCTATTTTCTTTTATTAGGCACTGCCTATGTTCTGGAGAGACTCTTGCCCCTCTATTTGAGAACATAGCATGACTCCCCAGGATGGGAGTTTAATATTTTCTTGTCTATTGTATGGGTCTCCACCCACTGATATAACACACTATGACAAGATGAACACTTACATATTCCATAGAAGCCTGCCCCTGGTGCACCCTGTCCTGTATGCAGCCCACACACACATCCAACACCCTACACCAGTAACCCTCCCCTGCCATATTTGCCAAAAGAACATTCCCAACATTGTAGTTTTAACCACAGACCTGCAAATCTCCAGAGTTCACCTGCTCCTTCCCTCAACCATCCCCCCAGTTCCATGGATAGTCCAACTCAACCCCCACCCTACCTGCCTCACAGATCAGCACCACCAAACCCAAGAGCATCACTGCACCACTGTCACACCCATCCACTGCACAACTATACCCTTCCACCTTATCGTAGTTTTGCCCATATAAACATTGGCTCACAACTCTCTACTCCCTTTCTGTCTCCTGTAAACCTATCTTTCAGTCTCTAACTCTGTGTTTCTGCTCAATTTGCTTAATTCATATCAGTGAGGCCATGTAATATTTGTCCTTCAGTGCCTGGCTTACTTCACTCAACATAAGGTCTTTAAGATTCATACATGTTATCCTGTGTGTTAATACAGCACTCCTTCTTACAGCTGAGTAATAGTCCATTGTATGTATATACCACAATTTGCTTGTCCATTTATCTGTTGATGGACATTTGGGTTGCTTCCAACATTTGGCAATAGTGAATAATGCCGCTTTAAACATTGGTGTGCATATGTATTAGTCAGGGTTCTCTCAGGAAACAGAATCAACAGGAGATATCTGTCAATAATATGAGATTTTATAAGAGTCTCTCACGCGATCAAGGGGATGCACAAGTACAGGTTCCGCAGGCAGACTGCAAGCCAGGGGCTCCGATGAAAGTCCAATGAAAGGTCCTTGATGAGTTTCTGGGAGGAGTTGACTGTCCAAAGATGAGCTGGGAAATTCTCTCTGAATGTTAAAATCACTTCCCCTTTTAAGGATTGGATAAAAGCGTCACCCATTGCTGATGCAATCTCCCTGATTGATGCAGATTGTAATCAGCCATCCACGCAGTAAACTCACTGGTGATCTAAGCCCATAAATGTTCTTGTATTACAATTAGCCCAGTGCTTACCTGTACATAATTACCTGGCTGAGTTGACACATTAGCCTAACCATCACAGCATATATATGTTCGTGTCCTTGCTTTCAGTTCTTCTGGATATATACCCAACAGTGGGATTGCTGGATCAAATGGCAGTTCTCTAGTTAGCTTCCTGAGGAACCACCAAACTGTCCTCCAAAAGGGCTACACCATTCTGCATTCCCACCAAGAGTGGATAAGTGTTCCCTTTCCTCCACAACCTCTCCAACACCTGAAGTCCTCTGTTTTTAATAGCTGCCAGTCTAATAAGTGTAAGATGATATCTCACTGTAGTTTTGATTTGTATTTCCCTAATAGCTAGTGATGTTGAGCATCTTTTCACGTGCCTTTTAGCCATTTGTATTTCTTCTTTGGAGAGGTGTCTATTCAAACCACTTGCCCATTTTTTAAATGGGTTGTCTTTTTGTTTTCAAGATGTAGGATTTCTTTATATATGCTGGGCATTAGGCCCCTATCAGATAGATGGTTACCAAATATTTTCCCCCATTGAGTAGGCTGCATTTTCACTTTCTTGACAAACTCCTTTGAAGTGCCAAAGTTTTTTATTTTGAGGAGGTCCCATTTATCTATTTTTTCTTTTGTTACTCATGCTTTGGGTGTAAAGTTCATGAAACCATTTCCTAATACAAGATCTTTTAGATGATTTCCTGCATTATCTCCCAGGAGATTTATGGTCGTAGCTCTTATATTTAGATCTTTGATCCATCTTGAGTTAATTTTTGTATAAAGTGTGAGATGGTGGTCCTCTCTGATTCTTTTGAATATGGATATCCAGTTCTGCAAGCACCATTTGTTGAAGAGGCCATTGTCTCCCAATTGAGTGGGCTTGGTGGCCTTGTTAAATATCAGTTGACCATATATGTGAGGATTTATATCAGAACTCTCAGTTCTGTTCCATTGGTCTGATGTCTATCCTTTTTAGTTTTATTTATTTTTTTTTTTAAAGATTTATTTAGTTTATTTATTTATCCCCCCCTTGCTGCTTGTGCTGCTGTGTCCATTCGCTGCGTGTCTTCTCTGTGTCTGCTTATCTCCCCCTTGCTGTGAGGTCTTGCCGCATCAGCCCACGGCGCCGCGCGAGCCGGCCTGCCCTCACAAGGAGGCTCCGGGAAGCGAACCCGGGGCCTCTCATATGGTAAAGGGGTGCTCTATCCATTGCGCCACACCCGCTTCCTGCCGTGAGGTTGCTGCATCAGCCCACCGCACCGCTCAGGCCGGCATGCCCTCACAAGGAGGCCTCGGGACGCGAACCCGGGCCTCCCATATGGTAAACGGGGGCTCTATCCACTGAGCCACACCCGCTTCCCTAGTTTT
>JAQZBX010105568.1:0-10991 GCA_029593785.1 Cabassous unicinctus
TAGCACAGAAAGGCCACGTGAATATTGCCAGCTCAGAAGGAGTTACTGATGAAACAAAAGACCTCTGTTTCCAAACCCAACGGTCAGTTCCTTGACCTCCTCCGGCTCAGCCTCTCAGCAGCCTTTGAGCTAGCTAACCACTCCCTAAGTCTTGAATCACCTTGTTCTCTAGGCTCTAACAGCACACCCCTCGTAACACTGGCATTGTTGTTCCTGACCCTCCACTGCTCTTCCCTGAGAGAGGATGGCACCTCCCACCCTGGTGGCAGGAGGCCTGGCCGTTGAAGGGGAAGGGACGGGATAGATGCACACCCCAGCAGAATCACAGCCAGCCCTTCCGGGGTCCTGCCGTTGCCCGTTTCTCTCCATCACTGCCTAGCCATGTGGGTGCCTCTCCTTCATTCTGAGTCTGGAGGGAAGACGATGCAGGATAGAACCCAAGCAAAACTGCAGCAACATGTAAATGAGTGAGAAATACATGTGTTTTCTTGTGAGATGCGGGGACTATTTGTTACTGCAGCTTAACAGAGTAAAATCTGAATGATGCACCCCTCCTAGTTTTTCTTCAACCTGAGGGTCCTTTCCTTCTACCCCTCTTTCCAGGGCTTTTTTTTTTTTTTTGAAGGACCTCGTATGTGGGAAGCCGGTGCTCAACCACTGAGTTGGTTTTTTCATTTGTTTTTTGTTTTGTTTTGTTTTTAAGATTTATTTTTATTTATGTCTCCCCACCCCCTTGTTGTTTGCACTTTTGCTGTGTCTGTTCATTGTGTGCTGGTCTTATTTTTGGAGGCACCAGGAACCAAACCCTGGACTGCCCATGTGGGAGGGAGGCACCTAATCTCTTGAGCCACGTCCATTCCCTGCTTATGTTTTCCTCCTTGTGTCTCTTGTTGTGTCATCTTGTTGCATCAGCTTGCCACGCCAGCCCATCACATCAGCTTGCTGTCTTGCTCGTCTTCTTTTGGTGGCACTGGGAACTGAACCCGGGACTTCCCACGTGATAGGCGGGAGCTCAATCGCTTGAGTCACACCTGCTTCCTTTGTTTGTTTTTTGTTTGTTTGTTTAGGAGGCACAGGAAACCAAACCGGGACCTTCCATGTGGGAAGCAGGCACTTCATCACTTGAGCCACATCTGGCCCGGTCCTAGGGCTTTTCTGTATGAATGGCACCCAAATTCACATCCCAATCCCTGCCTTCTGCATGAGCAAACTACAGCCCACAGACCAAATGCAGCCCGGGGCCCGTTTCTGTACAAGCCTGGAGCTGGGAATGGCTGTTATCCTTTCAAAGGGATGGAAAAAGCATCAAAGGAGAGTGCGTAACAGAGACCATATGGCCCCGCAAAGGCCGTTACGGACGTTCGGTGACTCCCGCTCTAGGCTCATCTGTTTCTCACAATGAATGTGTCCAAAACAAAACTCCTGATGCCCCCTGCCAAAACTTGCTCCTACTCACGCGTCCCCACTTCAGTAAACGGCATGTCTCTCTTCCAGCTGCTCAATTGAAAATCCTAGAAGTCATTCACATGCCCTCTCTTTTCTGCACATCCCACACCCAACCCATCAGCACGGTCTCCTCTAAAAGATATTCTGAGTGGGACCACTCCTCACCATCGCCACTGTTAAAACCCGAGCCCACCACGCCATCCTCTCTTGTCGGGAACCGCAGTATTATCTAGACTGGGCTCTTGCCCCCTCATCTCCCATTCTTTTCCCTTACAGCAGTAATGCATTGGCAGGTGGAAATCAGATCATGTGACTTGTCTGCGTAAAGACCACTATTGCTCCCATCCCCCAGGGCCTCCGCGCCTCCACCTGATCTCAGCCTGCTTGTGCCTGAGTCCCACCTCCTGGCACTCACCTCTCACCCTCCACATTAGAGTCTCTCGGGTCTGCTCCCCGTCCCTCAGACAGACCGGGGCTTTTGCTCTCGTTAAACTATCTGCATGGCTCTCTGCATCATTTAGGCCTTGTCCCAAATTACATATCTTGAGAGAGTCCTTCCCTGCCTCTGCAACCAAGGGCCAAAGTGGTCAAGCAAAAGAAAACATCCTTCATCACCCATTTCCATTTCTGGCCCAAATATTCAGGCCTTAGTCCACTTTTGGCTTAGCCATCCAGGCTGGAATTGTCAGGAAAGGTGGGAGGGGAAGCCTGCACAAAATCTACAAGTTGCATTTTAGGATTCCAGTTATGTTCTCTGTGGCCTAGAGAGCAGCCATTGATCTGTAAGATAAAAGTATGGAAGCTCTAGGACCTCAATATAGCTTTTATGGGCAAAGGGAATGCAAAATCCACTTGGAGCTAAGAAAGAGGTCAGGTGGGTGTGGCAAAGCAAGCTGGCAGCCAGGATGGTATTCCTTTGTTGGAAATGAAAGCCAGTGAGATGCACCTTTTCAGGGAGAAGCCTAACTGCTGCTCTCAAACACCACTACCTAAAACCGAATACCCCTCTATTCAGGACAGAGGTGACAACTCGTAATTAAATTAAACACTCATAATTTAAACACTCTTAATGTGTTTAATTTATGGAACTCAGGAATTTCTGACATCACTTCCCCTATCTACAGACTGATAGCTGAAATGCATTTTTAGAATTTCTTCCTTTTATCTTAGGCCATTAGTTTCCATTAAGCTGCAAATCCTTCTGCGTGAAGAAAACTATGAAAACATTTCAAAGAAAAAAGGGAATTAACATTCATTGAATACTTAATAGGAGTATTAGAAACTTTACATGTATTATCTTATTTCATCCTCATAACTCTATAATTATCACCATTTTACAGATGGGAAAACAAAAGCTCAGAGGGGTTAGATAAACTTAGCAAGGGTCAAACACATAATAATTTGGTTCCCGGGATTACAGTTTGTTTGTGCCCTGAGCCCTAGTTCTTTCATCTCTGCTATGCTGATTTCCAGTCGTGTCACAGATACTTAGGTTAAAATCTAAAAGTCTTGAGAAAAGGTTACAAGGGGGAGAAGAGGCAGGAAGTTCCCAGACGCCTTCATGGATAAGCCCTATGGTCCCAGAATAGAGAAGCAAGCTGGGCACACTGGCTCTGAGTCCTAGAGGACTAGAACTGGAGAAGACCTAGGAGAGCACACAGCCCAACAGGGGCAGGCTGGTTTAGGGAAGACGAACCTAAAAAACCCGAGGAAGCAGATGTGGCTCAAGTGATTGAGCTCCCGCCTACCACATGGGAGGTCCCAGGTTCAGTTCCCAGTGCCTCCTAGAGAAGACGAGCAAGACAGCGAGCTGGCACGATGGGTAGGCGTGGCCAGCTGCCGCAACAAGACGATACAACAAGGAGACACAAAGAGGAAAGACAATGAGAGACACAACAAAGCAGGGAGCGGACGTGGCTCAAGCGACTGAGCGCCTCTCTCCCACATGGGAGGTCCCAGGTTTGGTTCCTGTGGCCTCCTAAAGAGAAGACGAGCAGACACAGAGAGCACACAGCGAATGGACACAGAGAGCAGACAGCGAGCTCAAACAGTGACGGGTGAGGGAGGGAGATAAATAAATAAAATAAATCTTTCCAAAAAACCCAAAAACCTGGCAGGAAAACGCAGCCGTAAAACCCCGTCGGGAAAGACTCCCACCAGAAGGCTGCTGGAAGAGCCCCATGAGAATCCCCCATTTAGAACGAGATTTCATCCAGGATCAGGGAAAAGCCTGGATATTCTCAAGGGGCCTTATCATTGGACCCTCCCTGGGGAATTGAAGGGTGGGGTAACCAATCGCAACAGCAAACAGCTGGGACCCCTCCTCCAAACATTAGCAAGGGCAGGAATGATTAATGGTTTAAAAAGGAATGATTAATGGTTTAGCACAGACTAAAACTCTCTCTGCCTGGACCAGCCCGCAAGCACACCTGGGGACGTGTAATCTGTTATTTTCTCCCGTTTCTATTCTCTTCTCTCATTTCCTTAATAAACTCCTGGCCTACTAAACCAGCATCTTCTTAAATTCTTCTTAATATAGCCAAGAAGCAGTTTTGATGTTGGAAAGAAGGCCCCAGGGGAAGAGAAGCAAGCGATTCGCCTGATCATTTACAGCTGAACTTGTGGAGGAAACAGGAGCTAAGCCTGGAGAGAAACGCAGCCCCAGGAAGAGAGGAAGCCCAGAAGCCTGAACCCCTGGGCAAACGCCGGCAGCTGTCTTGCTCTAACACGTAATAATGGACTATGGTGAGAGAAGAAACTTCACGCTTTATAGCCTGGTAACTGTGGTCTTCTACCCCAAATAAATACCCTTTATAAAGACCAAAAAAAAAAATATAGCCAAGAGCCTAGAGGAATCCAGTAACATGACCACCTAAACTTCCGTGCCATGAAATTGAGGCTCAGAGAAAGGAAATCACCTTTGCAAGGTGAAGGATAGTTATTTAGATAGTTTCCATGTCAGTTTTCACTAGATTCTGCTTTGATTACAACCATAGCCCCTAAATCTCCTAAACCGTAGCTTACAATAACAAAGATTCACTTCACCCCCTTTACATTCGGTTATGGGTTGGCTCCGGAATGGGCTCTGCACAAACTGCAAGTGGGCTCTGTGTGGTTTCCACATGTCTTCTTCATTTTGGAATCTAGGTTGAAGGAACAGGCTCTGTTTGGGGCATGAGTACGTGGCATGAGCACATGGCAGAGGGAAAAGAGTAAAAGGAGCCGGTGGAAACACGGTGACTCGTGAGGCTTCCACTCAGAATGCATGGGGCATCGTGTCAGGTCTGCTCACATCCCACTGGACCATCAGAGGCGGCGGGGACTACACCCCCCACGAGAGGGCACCGCGAGTCACACAGCGGTGGGTAGGTATGTCTAATCCTCTTGCAGAAAGGTGAGTGAGGAACTGGGGGCGGTAATGCGGTCCACACACATATTCAGTTTTGTCCCTCCCAGCGAAGACCTCCTATTGGGAGAAAGCCTGACTATTGCTTCCCTTCACCTCATAGGTTTGCGTTGCCAAGTTGAAAGCATAGCTTGCTGGTTTGGGTTCTGAAAGCCTAAGCTGGTAGAAATGTCTCTGGAGGGGTGAGTGCCTTGGTCAGAGTAGAAGGGAAGAAGCTGTCAGAGCACAGGCTGGAGATTTGATTCCTCAAGCTTGAAAAAGGCACAGGAGTGCTTTGGAGCATGCTCCTGAGGGTTCTTGAGGAGGCTAAGGGCACCGGCCTCGATGACAAGCCCTGCTTGGTGGAGGCCTAGTTCTCAGTGTGGTCGAAGAACAAGAGCCCTCCCCGAAGGTTCTGGATGGTGTC
Organism: Cabassous unicinctus; assembly: GCA_029593785.1. Classification (NCBI taxonomy): domain Eukaryota; kingdom Metazoa; phylum Chordata; class Mammalia; order Cingulata; family Chlamyphoridae; genus Cabassous; species Cabassous unicinctus. The sequence goes on from JAQZBX010105568.1 coordinate 5,259, forward strand.
AGACCCGAGTCTTTCACAGCACCCTGGATGGCGGGACCGAAAGGAGCCATCTTAACTACCGTAACCAGCGACATTCAGGCTCCTGCCAGCCTAGTGCGACGGGTAGCAGCACACATCTGATTTACAGAAATAAGTGTGACGTTTCTTGTACCTCATTTGTAAAGTACAATTCATTCATCGAGATCACACAGTTAGGAAGGGACAGGGCAGCTCTTTTTCTTTTCATTCAACAAATGCCCCTCATTGCCTGTGCCAGGCCGTCTGAGAGGCGCTGGGGCATCAGGCTACTGAGGCAGGCACGGAGCCTGACGGCTTCTGGGTCTCTGTCCTCCCTGCTAATTCTATGCGCTACCCCCGGGCTACCCCCGGTCTACCAATCAGTTCCATTTCAGCTGATAATAAGGAGTCTTTACCTGTTGTTTGTAAACACCGAGAAAGCATGAGCAACTGCAGACAAAGAGAACCAGCTTCCTCCAGCGTAGGAGGCAAATCTTACTGTGAGATTTCACAGGTCTGGAAGGGAGCCTGAGTCCTCTGCCTTGCCAAGAAATTGGCATCCTGTGCACATTCTTAATTGCTTATCCTTTTCCTCTGCTGAACTGTTCTTTAGGAGACCTGAAATAAACCAGGAATAGGTTTTGATCATGAAATAGAGAAAATATAAATGGTGATAAAGATTGTGGCAAATTATATGAGCTCAGTGTAGAGGCCAAAGGCAAACCATCTTGTTCACGCTAGACTGTGCATCCCCTCAATTCTGAGTTTGCCAGTGTCATGTTTCTTTAGTTTGTTTGTCACAGTTGCATGTTGGGACATGGCTAAGTATAATCCAGTAAACTGCGGTCACGCCTCATGGGGCAGTTTGGAAGGGACCACAACCAGCCTGGGCCTGACGCTCTGGGGGGATGGAGGGGAAACAGCTGCAATGTGGGGGCAGGGGTGGGGGAGGGGAAACAGCCCAAGATCCAGTCCAGAAAGCAGCATGCTCAGTGTCGGGGCTGGTGGTGGCTGACATGCAGGCATGGCTACCTCTCCCCAGCCACCGGGTGTCCAAGGACAGAGATGTTCTGATTCCAAGCAGACAGCCATCCTTAGATTAGTGGGGAAGACGGTGGAATTCGGAATTCCTATGGGCTGATGAAAGCAATAGAATCTTACTTCTAAAGAGGCTGCAGAACCCCAAGATTTGCATGATAATGACTTAGAGAAAGAGAGAACAGGGCAAAGCAACAGTCTTCAGATGGGTGCACACAGGGGGGCAGGGTCACCAGCAAAACCAGATTTGACATCAGTAATAGAACCTTCCGTCTCTGGTACCTGTGGTCAAGACCCCGGCCAGGGAAGAATAGCAGCAGGGCAGGCCCACAAGTGGGGGCCACATGCGCTGATAGCGAGGGAGGTGCTGCAAGGCTGAGCGGCCCCTTGTGATGCACCCTGCCTCACTCAGTATTTCCTACCAGGTTGGATAGAATCAGAAATCCAGAAGGATCCTATAGAGATGAACCCAGCAGTGTCCCACTAAAAGACCAATAACGAAAGCACAAATACTCCAGAAGAGCCATTTCCTTCTATTTATTTTAGGAAAGAGATTCCAAAACTTCCCACTTTAGCTAATTCTACTGTTTATTTTCTACTCTTGTTTTGTATCTGACTCAAAGATCTCACCTTTGATTATAACTGGGTCAAGTACACACATAAAAAACCTTGACCGTACTCCCAAAGAAATTCTTAGTTTGCTTCAAGTTTGAAGTTATGTTACCTTATTCAAAATGTATAGTACACAGATTGTGTTCTAGGTCTTGAAGATTCAAATATGAATAAAACATATTCCCTATTATAGTAGGCAGGGTTCTCCAGAAAAACAGAACCAAAAGGATACACACACACACATATTCATGTAAGCTGGAAACCCCAACAGGTGATGCAGAAGTTGAGTCCAAATTTCCCAAGGGAAGCTGGCTGCCTAAAGTTGAGGCAGAAATTCTTTTCTGACTTCTGAAATGAATCATCTACTTGTATTTATTCTTCTGATAGAAAATGTGTACCAAAGAGAAAGTTAAGCAGGTTCAGCAAGCAGCATTTTCACCAGAGCTAAAGAGTGGAGACCTAAGGAATCAGAAGGTGTCTGTCCTTCGAGCTTCATCATCTTTGTGAATCAGCAACAGCTTTGAATAGCACCGAACGGCCCCATAGAGCTGTGCCAATTACGACGCGAGAGTCGAGAAAGACGCCAATAACATATAACTCCTCATTTAGAGGGTGTTTGGGCTGCAAAGACCAATGGATTATTAAATTATCTGTTTTTGATGATGAATAGTGCTTTAGTTTCTTGGGCTGCTCAAGCAAATACCGTGAAATGGGTCAGGTTAAAAGATGGGAATTTATTTGCTCACGGTTTTGAGGCTAAGAAAAAGTCCAAGTCAAGGTATTATCAAGGTGGCGCTTTCTTCCTGAAGACTGGAGTTATGGGGCTGGCTGCCAGTGATCCATGGTCCTGGGCTCCTCTGTCACATGGCAATGGTCATGGCGGCCTCTTCTGGCTTCTCCCATAATGTCTAAATAGTCTGGATTTTAGATTTGGTTTTCTCATTTATTCAAGAAGTATTTTTAAAAGGCAGATTTTGTTGTAATTTTTCAGCAGCTGAACAATTTTTATCATCTAACTGTTCACTTCCAGTTTTATTTTGCAGTTAAATAACATATCCTATAATAATCCTACTTTTGTTTTTTATTGAGATTTTCTTTATGGTTTAGAACATAATTAATTTTTGTAAAGATTCATTGGGAATTTGAAAAAACTCTGTAAAGAACACAATTGTTTTTTTATGCTTATTCATTCTTAATCTATTTAATCTGTTGAATAGTGAAAGAATAACATTAAAATCTACCACTGATGTTGAAGTCTATTACACCTCTTTAGCTTTCTGAGGATTTTGTTGCCTTGTATACACATTTTTCCTACGTTAGTCCATGTATAAAGTTTCATGCCTGTTATAGGTTTTGTGTGATTGTACTTTTCGTTATTTTTAGTATTGTTTTGTCCCATTTAGATACTTTTGTTTTCAATTTTATTTTGTCTGATAATCTTGCCACTCTGCTGTATTTCATATTACACTTTCCTGGTATGTCTTTCCCTATCTATTTATTTCAAACTTTACTGTGACTTTTTATTTTTAAAGAGGAATTTTGTCATGGATAGGAAGCTGAATTATTTTCTAAAACAATATAAGAGTTTTTGTTTTGGCATGGATTTTAACCCACTCATATTGATTGCTTTTACTTACTTTTGCTAACTGTTAGAGAATAGAGTGCTACTATCGCGGGCATATGAGGTGGTGGGCTCATATGTGCTATAAACAATTTTATCGATTGCTCCTATTTTATCTAGAGCTGGTCCTGCAGAAAATTATCAACTCCACAATGAATAAACGTAGGTGAATTTCTTGGGGAAACCAAACTAGGTTGTAAACTACCTGGACTCTGATGCATATTGGCATCCCATGCTTAAAAGAAGTCAAGGTGTATGTGCTATTTTCTACACAGGAAAACTACATCGACCCTATTTCAGTGTATCGCAGCTCCACTATGGTAACAGGAGATATGGCAGTAATGTTGTTCGGTAGCCTATCTTAAAGGACCCAGACCAAAAATCTTAGGGTATTGGAACACAGGGAAATACTAAGAAAGTTGCAGTTGTCCAATTCTGTCTTTTCTTTAATATGGGGATAGCATCCCTTCCCAGGATAATCTCAGCAAATTTCCAGGTCTTCAGAGAACTTTCCTTTCTACACTGCCCCAGCTTCTTCAGAAGTTGGGCAGAAGTCCATGTTTTACATTTTAGTAGCTCTAAAGTGCACCTCTTCTATTAATATAAAAGTTAAAATTGATGAAAAGATAAGATGATTACATTGAAGAAAATGGGTGGATTGGAGAACAGCCCTGTTTTGGATTGTTTTGGGCATTCTAAGTAAAACCAGAAGAGAAAGAAATAATATATTTTTATTCCATTCCTCCCTGTCCCCCTCAAAAAGTAATTTGAAAAGAGCCTCTAATAAATGCAGAATACTGGGAAAGAAATAAGACAGGCTTGGAATGTCTTCCTTAGAACAAATAGGTAAAAACTTGCATTCCTAGAGAGAGTTATTGAGGCTGATAATATAGTAAGGATATGTAAGGATTTTTCAAACGACATTTTTAAGTTCATCTACAATTTCTCACAGAGGCACTTGTAATTAAAGCCAAGCACAGCACACAAAAAGATAAAACATTAAACTAGTTTATGTGTATTCTAGGATTGATTAAGTGAATAAACACGTTGTGGATAATGAGTACCTGTGTTCTCACTGTCGGAGGAAGGAGTTACAAACAAGAGAATGAACCTTTATGGCTTTGGATTGGCACTGGAGATAGTATAAACTTACAGATTTAATATGTATACAGATAGAGAGAAATAGAAACGTATGTATACATACATATACATATATCATCATATTACATGGCTATATCCACTGAGAGGGTCTAGAATTTGTGGCAGTGCAATAGCAAAGAGAACTAGATCCCAGAGCTTGGTTTCTAAATACCATTTTCCAAGAAAAGGAAAAAGGCTCTTTGAAGATATGGTTGGTTTCATAGCTGGAGCAGGTAAAGAACAAAATGAGCCTGGAACATCTTGTGATGTCAGAAAATAAGTAAGTTCTCAAAGAATGATAGATTCACCTCAAAAAGACTCAGGAACCTATTTGGAGGGGCCCCAAAAGGCCAAATCTGGGGTAATCTGAGCAAGAAAATAAATAATGTTAGTAATGGTTTGTAACTCATAGAATAAAATAAGAATCCATGAGCCCAAACTAATGTAAACACATAATTAAAAAATAAACAAATAGGGGAGAAAAGAAGCCTCTTCCTTACTGTACATTTTCAAAAAATAAATATAGAAAGAATGATGAACTTAGAAAATTACCATTTGGCAAACACCACAGTAATAACTGCTGCAGTTAGGAATCATCAAAGGGCACCAAAAGCAGAGTGAACGTATAACGAAGAACACCATATGTATACTCTTCATGAGATACTAATTACAAAGGGAAGAATAATAAGTTCCGAGCAGAAAAGCCTGACAGGCACTGGCTTAGCCAAGTAATCAAAGTGAACAGCCCCAGTGTCAGGACGTATCGATATCCTGATATATGCACCAAAAATGTGCAAGTGAATCTGATCAAATGGAACCATCAGACAACCCAAACTGAAGGAAGTTCTACAAAATAACTGGCTTGTACTCTTGGAAAGTGTCAAGGTCATAAAAGAAAAAGAAAGACTGAGGAACCATTCCAGATTAAAGGAAAGTAAGAAGATATGACAATTAAAGGCAGGATGAGCGCCTTGATCAGACCTGGACTAGAAAAAGGACATTAATGGCAAACTTTGAATAAGTCTGAAGATCTGATGGGGGGGATTGTGTCATCACTAACTTCTTGATTTGGTAATTGTCCTGTGGTTAGGTCGGATGTTAAAACTTGGGCAGCCTGGGCCAAGGGTATGCAGTGATTTGTTGTATTTTTTTAAAACCTCAGATTATTTCAAAATGAAAAGTTAGAACAAACAAAAAAGAATAAAGAGAAGAGGTTCCAAGCACCCTCGCCCTTCTCGTGTGGTTTTTGGCTTGATAATTTGCTCTAGATCTGCTATCTCTTCACCTCACAGCACACTTCGTGTGTTTAGGCTTCTAGAGGGCAG
>JAQZBX010105569.1:0-10837 GCA_029593785.1 Cabassous unicinctus
ATTAACATCATTAATCAGTGTGGTACAGTTGTTACAATTGATGAAGCGGAAAGGATCACCATCTCATGCCCTATACATAAATTAAAACAAGATGGATCAAAGACCCAAATATAAAAGCCAAGACCATAAATCTCCTGGAAAATAATGTAGGGAAACAACTACAAGATCATGTACTAGAAAATTGTTTCATGAACTTTACAACCAAAGCATGAGCAAAATTATAAACTTTTGCACTTCAAAGGAGTTTGACAAGGAAGTGAAAGGGCAGCTTACTCAATGGGAGAAAATATTTGGTAATCATCTATCTGACATCGGCCTAATACCAAGCAAATATAACGAAGTCCTATATCTCAAAAATAAAATAAACAACCCATTTTAAATAGGGGCAATTTCTTTAAAAGTTATTATTCTACTATAGACTTATTATTATTCTAGGAATGGAAGAACTTTTATCATTGATGTAAAGACAATGGCCACCAAAGTTTCTGAGGGATGGGAGAGGGAAGAATAGCTGTAATATGGGGTGATTTTCAGGCTATTGGATTTGTCCTGCATCACGTTGCAATGATGGATACAAGCCATTGTATATTTTGTCATAACTTACAAAATTGTGTGGGACAAAGTGTAAACTGTAATCCATGGTAAATAACCATGCTTCAATATGTGTTCATCAACTTTAACAAATATACCACACTAATGAAGGATGTTGCTAATGTGGCAAACTGTGGGAGGGAAAGGGAGTGGGGTATATGGAAACCCCCTATATTTTTTGTGTAAATTTTATGTAATCTAAAGCCTCTTTGAAAATAAAAATATATGTGTTTTAAAAATGGCCAAGTGATTGGAATAAACACTTATCCAAAAAAGGAATTCAAATGGATAAAAAACACGGGAAAAAATGCTCAACATCAGAAGCTATTAGGAAAATGCAAATCAAAACTACAATGAAATAGCATCTTATACCCATTAAACTGGCAGCTATTAAAAACTAGAGGAATACAAGTGTTGGAGAGGATGTGGAGGAAAGGGAACACTTATTCACTGCTGGTGTGAATGTAGAACTGTGCAGTCATTGTAGAGGACCATTTGGTGTTTGCTCAAAATTCTTAAAAAGCTTTTGTATGGAAAAAAAATTCTGCTTAAAGAAAAAAAAATCCATACAGGAAAACTATTTGGTCCAGGAACTGATTGCTAAAACATGGTCTTGCAGAATAGAAATCTGGAAATTGATATATCAAATTGTTGGGAGTGAGAACACCAATGACACTGTTTCCAGTGGATTAATGTACACCACTAGTTTATGTATAGGTTGAAAAAAAATGTTTCAAAATATATTGTTTGCATTAAACCCTAAAGACAGTGCCTAGGAAAGATTTTGACAAACTGGCTGGTTTATGTGATAAATGATTTTGCTGGGAATCATAATTCAAGGAACGTGGAGTCAAGTGGGGCTTTTACTTACAAAGGAGAAACTTCCAGACAGAAATGAAAAGTTGAAGATTTTTAATTCTCAGATTATGGTGCAAACAAAACACAGAAATTTTATAAGACTGCATGAATGGGAAGATAGAGCAAGATGGCATCAAAGTAAGTGGGCATTCACTAGCTCTCTAATACAAAACAACTGAGAAGAGGCAAGATCCTGCCTGAGTGAACTGGTTTGAGAACCCACAGAGCAGGAGGCTTCAGAGCATTGATCTGGAGGAAACTAAACAGAGAGATAAAAAGCCCAAGGGAAATCTGTGAGTTTCTTATCCTGGTGACTGGAAACAATGAGCAACTAAGCCCCATCCTCAAAACAAAAAACCTGTTGCAAACACCTTAACTCCCACAAGCTACCCAGTCAGAAGGAGCATTCTCTGGGAGAAAGAGGGTTCTGGTGAAGGGTAGAGAGGTATTTCTTTTCTGGGGGTTTGGTTACCTGGAACCCCTTTGAAATTTAGAGAGCATAGCAGCTGGCAAGAGTTGTCTCTGGGAAGAGGGGAGAGGCAAATCTGCTAGGGCATCCTGATTTACCTAGCCATCCTGGGAGAGAAGAACTTGGACCGGAAGAAAGCAGAGTCAGGCATTTGACTACTCCAATACTGAAAACTATCAAAATTCCAACTACCCTAAGGGAGGGAGGAGTAGGAAGTGCTTAATACCCTACCAAGTACTTAATTAGTGTCCCCTGGGAAGAGGTGGAGGTCTGGAAGTGGGTTGAGAGTCATTTCTTTGTGATGAGTTTGAATACCAGCATCCCATTTGAATTTCAGTAGGGAACTCAACTTGAGCAGGAGAGGTGATGGGGATCCAGTCACACAGGCTATTGTGTCCTGTTGCCCTGGGAGAGAAAGCAATAAAAATAGAAAGGGGGCAGAGACAGACAGGCTCCTAATCAGCAGGAATCTACCCAACTGAAAAGAGACAAACCTGCCCTAGGGAAAATGACTGGATAGCTCTCTAGCTACCTGACCCAATGTGAAAGTTTAGGCCAGTGTAGGAGTCTCTGCTTTAAATATATGAGGTCTCTGGTTCGATTTTAGGCTCCCCTTAGAGTAGTGATCCACTGAGTTATCAAACACTCAGCTGATACTTCAGAAAAGGGAACACATAGTCATTATTCTTGTATTAGCTTCCTTGGGTCGCTTATTTTTCTTTAAAAAATGTTCCTTTTTAAAAATTAACTTAGTTTACTCACTAAAATCCACTTCAAAACCTGCAGAAGATAGGCTGCAGGGTAATTGATTGATGAACACCAACAGCCTGAGAATCTACTCAGGAGCCTAAGAGGGAAGGCCAGTTTTTGTATGATTGCTTGCTTGAGAGTTTATTTTTTGTTCTTTCCCCCCCTTTTCTCCCACTCCCCATCTTTTTCTTTTTTTTAAATTAGGTGCTGCTCTCTTGTTTCTTGTTTGCTCTGTTTCCCCCTTCACTTTTTCCCCCTTTTTTCGATATCAATTTAGTCTACCTACACTAATTCTTTTTCTCCCTTTATCTTTCTATCATCTGCTTTCTGTTTTTGTCCTTACATTCCACTTCTCTTTCTTTAGTCTTCAATTATTCTCATTTTACCTTCTGTCTCATCAATTTTGTTTTTCCTTTCTTTTTTAAATATTTTTTTCTCATGGTCTTTTCTTTTCTCTTTCCCTCTCTTCTTATCATTCTGGTCTGTTAATTCATTCTAGATATTTTTCTCTGTTCGGTTTTTCATTTCATTGTACTCTACTTTTATATTCTTATTCCTCTGCACTTCTTACATGAGTTAATTATTCATTTCCCTCAGTCTTATATCATTCCTCTTCTACCTTTTACTATTATTATTATCATTATCCTTTTCCTTTTCTTACCTCTTTCGTTTTCTCTGACCCTAATAATTTTCTTTCAAGAGAATGTAGACAAGCAAGGAAATCATATAAGAATAACAAATTGCCAAAAAGAAAACTTACCACACACACTCAAAAACAGCAACTAAACAATTCCCAAGAGTAGAGAGAGAAACTAATCAACTGAATAAACCTATCAAGATAAAGGGATGCCTAAACACCAACAAAAATTTATAAACCATACTAAGAAACAGGAAGACATGGCCAAGTCCAATGAACAAACTAAAATCCAGGTGGAGATACAGAACATCAAACAAGTAATCAGAGTTGTCCAAACAAATATCATGAACCAACTTAAGGAAGTAAAAGAAGAGATGAAGGATTTTAAGAATACCCTGGGAAAACATACTGAAAATTTATAAACACATGTAAAAGGATAATGGATATGATGGTGATGAAAGGCACAATCCAAGAAATAAAAAATACACTGGAAGCACATAATAGCAGATTTGAACAGGCAGAGAAAAGAATTAATGATGTGGAATACAGTACATCTGAAATCAAACAGATAGAACAGAGAGATAAAGACATAGAAAAAATCCAGCAGGGACTTAGGGATCTGAACGACAATACAAAATGCACAAAGATATGCATTAAAGGCATTCCAGAGGGAGAACAGAAGGGAAAGGCAACAGAAGGATTGTTGGAGGAAATAATAGTTGAAAACTTCCCAACCCTATTGAGGGAGATGGATGTATAAGTCCATGATGCACAGCACATCCCAAAGAGTATAAATCCCAACAGACCTACTTCAAGACACATACTTGTCAAATTTTCCAATACTCAAGACAAAGAGAGAATACTGAAAGCAGAAAGAGAAAAAAGAACCTTCACAAGCAAGGGCATCTCAATAAGATTAAGTGCTGATCTCTCATCTGAAACAATGGCGGCAAGAAAGCAATAGTATGACAAAGTCAAGGTGCTTAAAGAAAAAAAAATCCAGCCAAGAATTCTCTATCCAGCAAAGCTGGCATTCAAAAATTATGGAGAATTCAAAATATTCACAGATAAACAGAAATAAAGAGAGTATGCCAATAAGAAACCTGCTTTTCAAAAAATACTAAAGGTAGTCCTGCAGGTTGAAAGGAAAAAACAGGAGAGAGAGAGTTGTAGAAGAGTGTAAGAAAAAATAAATAAAAACAGAAAGAAGTTAAAATGATATATGACATATTTAAACCCAAAGAAAATATGGCTAATGTAAGTAATTCCTCAGAAGTAATAATGCTGAATGTTCATGCATTAAACTCACCAGTCAAGAGACACAGATTGGCAGAATGGATAAGGAAGTATGACCCATCTATATGCTGTCAATAAGAAACCTCTCTTAGACCCAGGGATGGATCTTTATATATTTTGCATTCCATCCTGGGATTCCCTTAACCCTGTAAATGAAAATTTTATTTGCATACATCAAAGTTCACTGTTTGTGTTGTCAGGTGAAATGGATTTTACAAATGCATATTGCTATGGGTCTACAATTACAGTATCATACAGAACAGCTTCACTGCTCTAAAAATTCACCTGTGTTTCACCAATTTATCCCACCTACCCTTTCCCTAAACCTTGTCAACCAGTGATCAATAATTTGGCCTCTGTTATTTTGCCTTATCCAGAAGGTCATATAGTTGATATCATACATATGTAGCATATTTTGATTAATTTCTTTCAATTTCCTTTGAGATTCACCCTTTTGTGGCTGACTGGGGCATTCCTTTTTATCTCTGGAATTTATTCCCTTGTAGCATAGTGTTTATTCACCTATTGAATGACTTCTTGGTTCCTTACGGATATTGGAGATTATAAATATATCTGCTAGAAACATTCATCCATGGGTTTTAGGTGGACTTTTCAAACAAGCCACATATATACCTAAGGACACAATTGTTGGATTATATGGTAAGAAAATGTTTAGTTTTAAAAGAAATTGCTAAGCTACCTTCTCTATATACCATTTTTATTCTCACTAACAATGAATGAGAGTTGTATTGCTCCACATCCTCACCAGGAATTGCCATTGTCAGTGTTTAGGTTTTTATCTATTCTAATAAGTGTGTGGTGATATATCATTGTGATTTTAATATTGCAAGTCCCTAATGACAAATGATTTTGAGCATCTTTTTGTTTAGGTTTATTTGCCAACAGTATATCTTGTTGGGTAGGATTCTTTTCAGATCATTTGCCCATTTTTAAATTGAGTGTTTGCTTTCTTAGTTTTGGCTGTTAAGAGATCTTTAGATTTTTGAATACAAATAATTTATCAGATACGTGTTTTGCAAATATTTTCCCCAAGGCTGTTGATATTATTTTCATTCCCTTATCAAGTCTTTCACAGAGCAGCAGGTTTACATTTTAATAAAGCCCAAGTTATAAATTTTTTTCTTGGATCATGCTTTATGTGTTATATCAAATCATTCATCACCAAACCACTGGCCCATAGAGTTTTTTGTATGTTTTATTCCAAAAGTTTTAAAATTTGCATTTTACTTTCAAGTGTATGATTCATTTTGAGTAAATTTTTACATAAAATTTGGTAATACTAATTACATTCAAATGTTGTGCTACCACCACCAATATCCATTACTTCAACTTTTTTTTTTATCACAGTGTTCAAAATGACTGGTCAAATATTTGTTGAACAAAAAAAAATTGTGTTTTTGTCTGGAATGTATGTATGTATGTATGTATCAGTGTCTATCTTTCTATCTACTTACTATCTATACTAAGAAATTATTAATTTAATGTGTTTACAAATCATAACATTTAGGACAATTTGCTGGTCATTATTTGTGTTTAAATTCTCACTGTTCTTGTCTCTTTTCTGGTACTTTCTTCAGCTACATGGAACCAGGAAATCAAACAAATGTTTTAGAGTTTGTCCTCCTGTGTCTCTCAGAAGATACAGAATTGCAGCCTCTCTTCTTTGGGCTGTTTCTCTCCATGTACCTGGTCACATTCATTGGGAATCTGCTCATTATCTTGGCCATCATCTCAGACTCCCACCTCCACACAACCATGTACTTCTTCCTCTGCAATCTATCTTTTTCAGATATCTGTTTCACCTCCACAACTGTATTAAAAATGCTGCTGAACATCCAGACAGAGAAATAAACTATAATTGATGAAAACTGCCTCAGCCAGATGTATTTTTTCATACTTTTTATGCATATAGATAATTCCCTCTTGACTGTGATGGCCTATGACCACCTTGTGGTCATCTGTCACACCTTGCACTACATTGTCATCATGACCCCCGAGGTCTGTGGTCTCCTGCTACTGGCATCCTGGTTATTAAGTGTTTTGTTCTCTCTTTTACATGACTTAATGGTTTTGCAATTGTCTTTTTGTACAGATTTGGAAATTTCCCACTTTTTCTGTGAACTTAATCAGGTAGTCCGAATTGCTTATACTGACACCTTTCTCAATGACCTGGTAATGAATGTCACCTCTGGACTTCTGGGCATTATTCCACTCACTGGGATTGTTTTCTCTTACTCCAATATTGTATACTCCATTTTGAGAATTTCAACAGTTGAAGGCAAGTGTAAAGCATTTTCTACTTGTGGGTCTCACCTATCAATAGTGACCTTGTTTTATAGTACAAGCATTGGAGTGTATCTTAGTTCTGCTGCTACCCAAAATGCAATGGCAAATGCAATAGCCTCAGTGATGTACACGGTGGTCACTCCCATGTTGAACCCCTTTATCTACAGTCTTAGAAACAAGGACATAAAGAAGACCTTAAAAAAGCTGAGAAACATTCTCTCTATGAAAGGTTTCTTTGTCTCAAGTTCAGAAAATTGTTCATGATTAGTAGAGCTCAAACACTGGGATGTCTAAATCTAGATTTTTAATAATTGTATAGAAAGATAATCCCTTATCTGCCCAATTTTCAGAATTCTATTTCTTTAATTTTTATATATGAAATACACCTTTTTCTTCTGTATTATTTTACATCATGTAGTCTCTCTTATTGTATTCCCTGGAATAATTTTGAAGCCAGAAACTGCTGCTTGGATTTTCAGGAGAAAAATATTTCATACAGGTATTTCTGTATATATAAAATTATAGCAGGTGTTTGAGGGATGAAGGTGTACTTCAGTCACTGATGGATGAATGTAACTGTTTGTGTTATATCATTTTGGTGAAAAATAATCTCTCATAGCAAAGGCTTTATACCATCTACTAAGGTTTTTGTTCATTGGCTCCAGGAAGAGGTCACATACTGAACTGGAGACATCATTTGATTTGGATTACAATAATCTACATTCCATCTATGATATTGTCCTTTCCCCCACACATTCTCAGTCATATGTTAAGTGAGATGGTATTTGACAACATAATCTTTGATTCTTCAAAGATGGATTGTCTCCATGATTTCTGAGATACTTCCAGAGATGAAAGCTTGCCAATTAAAAATTATTTTCCTAATTAAGTACATTTTCAGGAAGTTTCTTTTGGCACTTCCTACAATAATAGTCCACATTTACAGATCATAAAAAACAACAACAACAATGTGTGTGTTTTCACCATTTCTACTATGTCTTTTACAACTATTAAACCTAGATAGGAAATAATATCAGGTTTTTATGTAGACCTACTTTGTTATTTGTAAGGTAGAATAAGATGAATACTTTGTTCATCACCTGATCCAAGGACCATCAGTACAACTGGGAAATCAGAGTGCCATTTGGGGATTAGTGATTGCTCTGAGCAAATGGCCGTTTAAAAATAAATTAGTTTATTATATGTATTTACTTCACATTCTTTGGGAAAATTATGAAATCATTGTCATTTTGTAATTTAGTAACCCACTTATTCAGACTCTGTTTTTGAGGCATACATGTGTCAGAACTGCAATTTTCAGGGTAAGATTTTTCAATCATGCAGTCTTATAAATTTTCTGTACTTTGATTGCACTGTAATCTGAGAATTAAAAGTCTTCAGACAACCAGCAAGATGGTGGCAGAGTAAAGAGCTCCAAGAATCAGCTCCTGCTACGGGGCAGTTGGTGATCCCCCAGAGCTATGTAGAGCACTTGTTTGAGGGCTCCAGGAGACCAGAAGGGCATCCTGCAACATCCTTGAAAGAATGGAAGGAGGAGACTGCCCAACTGCAGAGAAGATTTGTAAGTAAAGCACTCTATGCCACAGAGGCCAGTGCCTATCCTCAACTGTATTGCACAAGCCACCTCAGGAGCTGTTGCATGGCTGGAATTGAAAACTCTACTTCCCAAAAGTGGAGAGGAAGAGATGGTTGGGCACCAACTTCAGCTATTGATTAGTAAATTCAGTGGGCTAAAGTGTAATCCAAAGAACAGCTAAAGTTTGAAAGTGTCGAAGTCAGAAAGAGGCCTGTAGCCGCGATCTTAACTCTGCATTTGACATAAGGGGAAATGGGGCTGACTGAAAATCACACTGCTGGTAGGGACCGGCTTTTTTCCATCTAGATCAGATTGCCACTCTAGCCTAAGCCCCAGGCCCACCTTGGGCAGAGAGGTGCTGGGGGGAGCTGTGCCAGCCTTTCCGGGAAATTACAGGCCACGCCACAGAGGATGGTGGTCATCCTACTTTAGCAGCACAAGCCACCACAGGAGCTATTCTGTGGCAGGAATTGGAAACTTCTTTTACCAAAAACAGGAAGGAAGGGACGGTTGGCCACTGATTTCAGCTACTCATTAGTAAATTTGGCTGGCTAAAGTATAACTCTGAGAACACCTAAAGTTTGAGCCTGTCCAAGTCAGAAAGAGGCTGGTAGCTACCATTTGGACTCCACCCAAGGCATGAGGGGATGCCTGGCTGACTGAAAATCACAGTGACCATAAAGACTGTTTTTTTTTTTTAACCCAGATTGGCCTGAAGCCCTAACCTTGGCTTCAACCCCACCTCTAGAAGTGAGGAAGATGACTGGCCCTGCACCAGTCTATCCAGGTAACTGCAGGTACATTTAATTGGCACAGACTGAATAATTGGAAGTCTACCAGGGCAACTGTGGTCGTCTTGGACCTGCACTGCATAGATTGCTGCCCATACCTGCAGCAGCATCCCTGCCTCAGGCAGGAGAGAAAGGGGCATGAAGTTTCATCAGTCTCTCTAGGCAACCACAGTATAGGCCTGTATGAGTTGGATTATTCCACACAGCTGTGGCTCTGTCCCTACCCCTGGCAAAGTAGAAAGTTGGGAGATGATTCATTGGTCTTTGGGGCAATGAGGGCAGCTTGAGCCTCCACAGTTTGTAGCACCAACTACATCCTTGGCTCCTACTGCACAACCAGCAAAGGAGAAGCACAGGAAGCCGTAAACTAAAGTGAAAAACTGTACCCAGATTAAAGACTCTAGTAAGGCAGATGCCAGGATTCCAAAAAAATTACAATCTACACCGAGAAACAGGAAGATATGGCCCAGTAAAGGAGCAAAGTAAGCCTCCAGCAGACATAAAAGAGTTGAGACAACTAATCATAGATGTTCAAACAAATCTACTTAATAAATTTAATGAAATGGCTAAAGAAATTAAGGATTTTAAAAAGTCATTGGGTGAGCACAAAAAAGAATTTGAAAGTATACATAAAAAAACAGCAGATCTTATGGGAATGAAAGGTGTAATAAATGAAATAAAAAATACATTGGAATCATTTGATAGCAGATTTGAGAAGGCAGAAGAAAAGAATGGTGAGCTTGAAGAAATGGCCACTGAAAGTGAAAATACACAAGAAAAGAAGAAGAAAAGTTTAGAAAAACTTGAACAAGTTCTTAGGGAATTAAGGACAGCAAGAGACTTGCAAACATACATGTCATTGGGTCCCAGAAGGAAAGAGAATGGAAAAGAGGCTTAAGGAATATTTGAAGAAATAATGGTACAAAATTTCCCAACCCTATTGAAGGACATAGATATCTAGATCCAAGAAACATGACGTACTCCCATCCAAAAAAAATCTGAATAGACCAACTCCAAGACACATACTAATCAGAATGTCAAATGCCAAAGACAAAGAGAAAATTCTGAGAGCAGCAAAAGACAAGCAATGCATAATATATAAGACATACCCAATAAAATTAAGTGCTGATTTCTCACCAAAAACCATGGAGACAAGAAGACAGTGGTGTGATATATTTAAGAGACTGCAAGGGAAAAATTTCCAGGCAAGAATCTTATTTCCAGAAAAACAGTCTTTCAAAAATGAAAGTGAGTTTAGAATATTCACAGATAAACATAAACTGAGAGAGTTTGTAACCAAGAGACCTCCTTTGCAGGAAATACTAAAAGGTGTGGTACAGCCTGAAAAGGAAAGACAGGAGACAGTGGCCTGGAAGTGTGTTTAGTAATGAAGATTATATCAATCAAAGTAACTAAAAGTGTCAAAAGATTGGTGAAAATAAAATGTGACAGTTAAAGTCCAAATATTCAGGAATAAACTTAACCAATGATGTAAAGCATTTGTATTCAGAATATTACAACTCATTGTTAAAAGAAGTGAA
>JAQZBX010105570.1:0-10843 GCA_029593785.1 Cabassous unicinctus
GGGTAAATCAAAAAGGAGAGGAGAAAAGAGGGATGGGTGGAGGGAGAAGGGGAACAGAGAAGAGGGGAAAGGGAAAAGGAAGAGGGGGAGGGTGGAGAGGGGAGAAGGGGGAGGAGAGCGGGGAGAGCAGAGGAGAGGAGGGAAGAAGGGGAAAGTAGGAGGGAGCTAGCTCACAAATGTGAGGGGTGGGGCGAGGCAGACCACTCCAGGCAGAGGGCAGAGGTGTTTTCTTAGGGATGACTTCATAGAGCTTCAGATTGTTGCTGCTTCCTCTGCCTCAACCTGGAGTATGAAGCAGACTGGAGCAAATGGAGCAAAGCTAAAAAGAAACCTCAAAATCTCCATCAACTGTACAAAAATGCTTCAGGGCCAACTTCTAGGCCATATAACCCAGGTCTGGCTTGTGATATCATCACAATTCAAAGATGAAAACAAAACAAACAAAAAAACAAAACAAAAACAAGCAAGGGAACCCAGAAGGAGGACACCCCAATACTCCCAGTTACTTTACTGAGTCCAAACAGGTTTTCTCTTTTCCAGAGGCTCAGGCCCTCAACAAAATTCAACCACTACTTTGATGAGGAAGTAAGAAGAGAGTGTAGCTGGGGTAGGCAATATAAAAGCAAACTACCTCCTTGAGTTTGATGTCGCTTTCTGATATGAGTATACCAGTCGTCCAAGCTGCAGGCACCATTTGTATAAATGGTGTGGCTACATACATGTGGTTTGGCAAGAGTGTCTATGAAATTGGATCCAAATCATGAGCACAATAGACCACAAATTTGAGAAAACTTCATAAAGTAAATGCACAGGAGAGAAGAAACCTGGGAAGAAAAGAAGGAAAAGAAATGGAAGATTAAAAAAAAATCACTAGTCAGGATTTCCTGTTCCATGCATCCTAATCCTCACACAGTTGCATCTAATAGCTGACAGATGTGAACAATTCTTTAGAGCAGAAGTGATAAACGGCAATAATGCTGCATGCCAACTTGCCACATCAGCTATTTTTTACCATCAAATCTTTTGGATAAAAATCATAACCTAGGCTAAATGATCATTGAGGAAATCATGCTCTTGTAATTCTGTACTTACTTACTAAACAAACAAGCAAACAACTCTATCTGCCTGCCTTTAAGAGATTAGCAAAGAGAAAGCACAAACATACATATCCTTCAAAGGAGAAAAACATTTTTATTATTTTTATGACAAATGTCACTGAAATAAATTTGCATTCCTTAAGTATCACCTTTGTTGCACCTCTTCATAAACAAATTATTCATATATAAAATGTACTTACATTGTAAAATAACAAAAGTGAAGCATCTTTGTAAAAGGAAAAAAAAGCAAGACATTTTAGCAGGGGAAATCCACACTAACTTCACTTAGAAAGTTTCTAACTTTTCAAAAAGATAAACCTTTACCTTCTGCAAATGATAACTAAATAACACCCCAAAATTGTGAGGATGCTGTTTGTTCCAAGTAACAAATAGTCTCAGTTCACAGTGGCTTAAACAATAAAGAGGATTTATCCACTGGTGTAACAGAAA
Organism: Cabassous unicinctus; assembly: GCA_029593785.1. Taxonomy (NCBI): domain Eukaryota; kingdom Metazoa; phylum Chordata; class Mammalia; order Cingulata; family Chlamyphoridae; genus Cabassous; species Cabassous unicinctus. Next base: position 1,548 of record JAQZBX010105570.1, read on the forward strand.
ATCCCAGTGAGAGGTTTGATTCAGGCGCCTGGCATTGTGACCAAGGACCGGGTTTCTTTCCATCTCATGCCCTTACTTTTCATAGTGTTGCCTCTTGCTAAGGCAGCTTTCTTCATAAACCCAAGATTACTTCCATCTGCTCTTAAGGCTACATATTTCCTACTCAATGTTCAGTAAGAAAGAACAACTTTGCCTTAACATTCCCAATAAAGGAACAGAAGTTCACTCTACTGAATTCAGTTTAGGTCCTGTGCCATCCCTGCAATCACTGTGGTCCAGGGGGCAGCCTACACTGATCTGGATCCAAAACCTCATGGATTCCCCAAATGAAAATCAGGGACTGTTAAGAAGGAGCTCAGAGGGAATAGAGCCTAGAAGGCACTCAGACTCAGGGGACCGCATCTTCTCACTCAATAAGATCTCAATTTGGTTCATGATAAATTATGAGCTCCAACTCAAAATTATTTTCCATAATAAAATTATTTTAAATACTTCTGGAAGCCTTTTTATCTCCATGAGCCCCTTGGAATGTCCTTTACTTTATTTTATAAGAACTAAAATGATCTTAAATAGCAACTTAAATTTAAAATTCTTCTACCTTTTTGCTTCATTTATTTCTTCCTCTGTTTACCAGCATGGTTCTTCATACACCAACCAGTTTATGAAATCTTTCCAAGAGAATGTTCCAAGAATTTTATACCATAATATTTCTTCTGATATAATTACATAATTCAAACTTTACAATATGAATTGTCTCTATTTTCTCTATGACCCAAGTCATTAATCTCTAGCAATAAACTAGCTGCACTAACATAGAGCAGGACAGCCTTCCTCTTACAATGGATGGTATTTCATTCTGCTTCCCATGGATATCCAGAACTGATATCCTTCTCTAAGCTTATAGTTGTGAAAATACAGCTTTACCTCCTCAAGGCCAGAGGAAAAGTATGGATGAGTGAAAATCGTTAATATTTTTCTATCCATCTGTGAGAGTTTAAATTTGGCAAATCCCCAAAAATGATTATATTTTTTAACTAACCCATTACTGTGGGTGTGACACCCTTTGATTGCATTAGATAGTTTTAAGGGACCTTGATTAAATCACTTTTGATTGGACTATGTCAGTGAGGAGTGACTCAGGTTGGGTCTCTGCCTTATTACTGGAGCCTTATATAAGCAGAGACACAGAAAGATACACAGAGAATAAGGAGCTCTGCCATTTTGACCCAGCCATGTGAGAAAGAGGACTCAAGATCTCTAGCAGCCAAAGCTGCGGCATGAGGCTGGGTCCATGGAGCAGCTCAAGGCTGAAGAGATGAGCCATATGCCTGATTGACCACAGCTCAGCACTGGGAAACATTAGATTCTGGAGGGAAAGGCAGGGACCCCAGCAGAGATCAGCTGCCATCTTGCCTCACCATGTTTCAGGATGCCAGGATCACCAGTAACTGACTTTTGTGAGAAAGCATCTCTGATAGTGCCTTGATTTGGGCATTTCTGGTAGGCTGGCATAGGGCTCACCTCTTAGGGCTTCCTATATTAGTCTGGCATAGGGCTCGTTTCTTTCCAGGCCTTATCAGCTGCTTAGCTGCTCTGTTCTCTTCAGCTGCAAACTATCAGGGAAATGGCTTAACTCTGGAGGTGGGATGGGGAGCAGGATCAAATATGACAGAACTATCTCCTCTTCTGTGTGTTCTTCTGTGTGTCTTCTTAAGTGAGTGTCCATTTATATCAGCCTACCAAGGGGGCAAGGACTCAACCCTGAGTTGGTTGAATCAAAGTCCTAATCTTAATGGGTAATTTAATCAAGACATGCCAGCTGAATCTAACAGATTCAAAGGGTATCATATCCAGAGGAATAGATTAGTTTACAAACTTATTCTTTCTCCTTTTGGGGGATTCATAAAAAATATCAAACTGCCATACCCTGAATTACAGCAGAGAGTAAAGACTCAATAAACACTGTTGAAAGAATAAAATTTTTCTTTAATGTATTCATTCAAGTCCTTAATAAAGTGTTTCTAAAGATTAGTGACCCTGAAGTGACCAAGGTACTTTCCTAGGTGCTCAAACTCTCTCTTCATCTGCTCCATGGCTTCAGTTAGCACCCACAAGATAATGCCACCTAAATTTCTATAGCCAGACCATTTTTGCTCTTCCCTTTCCAAGCATGTATATATCTTTTCTGTCTACTAAACACATACCCTCAAATTTCCCAAAGGGACCTGAAACTTAATGTGAGCAAACCAGAAATCAGTTACCAACCTCCAGCATCGACGACACGCTTCTGAAAGCCCTATCCCTGAGTACGCATCCTCTTACACACTCACACTGCACTCTACATTGCCCCCATCTGTCCCTCCATCCCTCTATCCTTGCATTCACCCATCCACTTATTGAGCACCTACTACATGGCAGGCTAACTATTATAGCACTTGCCATTCTACATTTAACTTGTCTGTCTTCCCCATTTCTAGGTCATAAGCTTCCAGAAGACAACAGGGATTGGGTCTTGTTCAACCTTGTATCACCTGCCTAGCACAAAGTGAAAACACGGCAAATATCTGTTGGGTGAAAATGAATGTACCTATGAGACTGGTCCAATGATGATCCCATACAGCTAAAATACTTCCCATAGAGGGTAAGTTAATATCAGGAAGACACAAAGGTTCTGGGAAGAATGTAGCTGGTCAGTGTTTTCAGTGAAGAGATGTACCATTCAAAGATGCTTCCTCAAATCATATATTATGTCTTATACTTCCTCAGTCTTATACTATGTTCAAATACTGCTTTTAATAAAGAAGGAAGAAAATCATATAAGCATGTTTCTGAAGGTTTAAACGGTCATAGGAGTCCGTAACTGAGAAACCCAGATACGTTGTTAAAGATGAACACCAGACTTCACACCAACTTTCCACTTAGAACAACTTAAGGAAAGCATCTGACAATGACAGGAAGGACTATTGTTGTGAAAGACACCCTCCCAGTGTGAGGAGACAGGAAATGAGGCAGCCGCTGTTCACCATCACCACTACCCACCCCAGCATGTCCATTCTAACCAGCCTGAGGGGCTTGAAAATATGAAAATGGAGGCAACTCATAAATGCAAGAAAGGGAGTCAAATCACAACACTTTGCACAACTCCTTTCTGTTCTAAACACAGGCACAGATGTGCTCTGGCCCAACTATCAAAATTCCCATGGACATTTGTTATTTTCTTGAAACAAATGATTCCACCTGGAAATTACAGAACTTTCAGGAGTGCAAAGAGAACTGATAAAGTCCTTCTCCATATGGCTTCCAGAAAGTGACAGAAAGCTTAATTCACACCACCACCACCATTCCACTATGGGGACACAGGCTTAACAAAGGATTGCACTCAAGTCTACATTCCTTCTTTTAAACATAATGCCAGACAGTAAGTTTCATCACATATTGGAAACTTTTTCAGAAAATGTGAGTGCCAGCACCAAGAAGTTGCAGCAGGAGGCTAAGCAGAGAGGACTCTGGTTCTGGCTGAGAAAATCTCTCTCTCCTTTTGAGCAAGGAGACCATGACTTAGGAAAAAAGGGATTCTGAAGGCAGTTAAGTGTTCCAGGAAGATAAGGTATACAGCAGATCAAATGACAAAAGGTACTGACTTTCTAACACAGAATATTCCGTTAAAGTACCTGACAAATGAAAAGTGGTGGATGACTGCCTTGAAAATATAGGTGAAGGGACAGCACAGGAAAGAGTATACTGCTTTCAGGACCACTAAAGTGGACAAAGAGAGAGTGCTTCGGCACCAACACTCTATCTCATGGAATCCTTGTAAGTACCACATACTAAGAGATTCAGGCATTTCTGGGGCAAAACCACAGAAGGAGGTTTTGAATTCCTACCCCTTTTACGCAGAGTAGATTTAAATAAAGACAGCTGTGAACAAGTCAATAACCCCGGTATACATGTAAATGCACATGCACATGCACAGATACACACTAGAACTCATTAAGTGCGGCATTTCATATTATTTTGATTGGTTAAAGTTGTCTAGGCTAGTGTGGCATTAGAGATGCGAAGTTTCATTCATGAAATTTTAAATAATGGTGGTAAGATTTATCTAGACATGCAAGCAGAACCTAAATATAAAGCACATGCATAATAGAATGTGCATGAATTTTGAATGCTTATTTTTCAGGAGAAAACAAAGAACTGAATGTGTGAATTCTTGGAGTCTCTAAGTGTAGTCTGTATTTGCATTTCAATAGCTTGCAAGATAAGCTCTGTGAAATTGGTCAAATGTATAGACTCTCATCTCGCCTCCACCTCAAATCAGTCAATTAGCTTCTTGAGAAAATGGCATACCGAAGTTAACATCCAGCAGCTCAAACCTATTCCAGCTGATACAGATCAAAATCATTTCAAAACAAGTGTGTTGAGGACACAGGCTTTTCTATGGAACAAATTCTGTATAGTAAGCATACAAGACCAGGAGCTAATAGCTGCTGTGGTCAGTGAACACACACATGGAAATGAAACAGACAAGGCAGTGCACAATAATATTTATACAAAAGGGAAGGACACAAAAATCAAATAGAAGGCTGAAAGCCAACACATCAAGATATTTTTCCAGCAGGTGAGAAAGTGAGTTTGGCAAATTTTTTGTCTATTTAAAATAAACCGTTCTAAGATGCCTGATCTACTATATTGATTGCTATAGACAGGTTATAAATGAATCCCCCCTCCCAAATCACCATGCACTCTAATGCTGAATGTCTCTGAATTAGCACTTGTTAATCTTTATTATATCCACATTCGCTACTCCTTGCCCTTTACGAATCTCCTTATTCCAAAGGAGTTACTTTTTAAATTCCTACCTGACCAAAGCATAGTTAATACTCAAATGGTACATATTTGAATGAAGTTATTACTATATCGTGCCTTTCCAGTTGCAATGCTTTTGCCCCGAGTTTGATGAAAAATGGCATGAATCCTATTATATAGCTTATTTTGGAACCATTTCAGGAGAACCATCAGTATAATCTGCAACTATCAGTTCTTTCATTTTCTGCCTTCCACAGTCTTCCTTCTTTCCTTTTGATGGAAAAAGGGATTGCTAGAAACCGAGGTAAGTCAGAAGTGTTACGCTTGGCTCATAGTAGGCACTCAAGAACTAGGAATAGAAAATTGAGTTTATACAAATGAATACATTAAGTAATGAAGGAATTATTGAGCATATGAATAGTAAACATAATAATAAAGCTACATTACTAAGTACCCACTCGCCTAAGCCTTGGTTATATATTTGCCGACCTTTTCTGTAGTCATGATAAACCGGCTACAAAAGCGTTCGTATCATCATATTATAGAAAAGGAAACTGCCTCAGAAAAGTTTGAGCTTGCTCCAGAGTCACATAGTCAGGAGGTGGCAAAGCTACATGGTGCAACGGAAGCAGAGGAGGAGGAGGGCTCAGCTGTCTACAAGTAACAATGACTGCAGCCACAACTGCTTCTTATTGTGTACTTACTATAGGCCTGACACCGTTCAAAGTATTTTACGTGCATACATCTTATTTATCTGTACAACATTATATATCTGTGTAACTTACAACTAGCATTCCCATTCTACTGATGGGAAAACAAAGGTTTAGAAGAGAACATCATGCCCAAGATAATAAAGCCAGTGAGTGGTGGACAGAGATTCAAAGAGAGGTCTAACAGACTCCAAAGCCACTGCTGTTAACCAAAACATCAGCCTGCCCTCTGATTCGTCATCCATTGTCATAATAATGCTGGGTAATAACCCACCACAAAACTTAATGGCTTACAGCAATAAACATTTATTTTCACATCTGCAGTTCTGCAGGAAGAGACTACAGGACTGTTGGTCTTGGCTCCAGATTTAGTGGAGGTCTCCTGCACTAGCATTTGTTCTAGGACCCAGGCTTCAGCAGGGGCTATGCAGGGCATGTCCTTCTCACAGTCGATCACCAAGGCGCAAGATGGCAAGTTCAACTGCACAAGCTTATTTCAAACTTCTGCTCATGACATATTTGCTAACAGCTCATTGGCCAAAGCAAACAACATGGCTGAGCCCAAAATCGTGGGGGAGGGACAAGAGAATGAACTTCTATTACAAGGGAGTGAAAAATTAAGAAAATAATGGAATCTGTCACTTTCAAATCCACATTATTTGGATTTGATTATCTTATTATCTAAGACTGCTAAATCTTAGATAATGGCAAAAGAATATATGAGTTTAACAATTTATACATGAAATCAAGTTTTAATGAAAGAGTGTAAATAGTCAAATCAATGGTATTATTCCATCTTCACTTTCTCCACAATGTGAAAATTGAAAGCATAGATAATTTTAAAACATAAAACTATAAATACCTATCATGGAAACTATCACTATGATGAAAATCATAAAATGAAACATCTCTAGATCTTGCTGATATCTCACTAACTTTAAGCACCAAGCTAAAAACAATACATTAAAAAATAATTAATGTTTTCTACAACCCCACTTGGAGCTCACTATAATAGATTCTCACTCTAATTACCATTTTTCCTGTTCTTAACATACTAAACTACTAGACAAGAACTCAAAAGTACAGCTAGCAAAGTTAAGCTTAGATCCTCATTAGCTGCAAAAAAAAAAAAAAAAGTGGGTTCAATTTTTTTTTTTTATCAATATGACTTAATGGCTTTGTGTAGACACACACACAAAGAAAATGGAAACTGTCAGAAAACTGATATAATTGTACATATGTCATGTGTCTTTCTTAGTTGGATCCCCTATCTTCAATTACAAATAATCCATTTGAATGGAACAAAAGTCTTGGCTGAATTTGATGTAATCTTGCTTAGGTTTTAAATCTACTGACTGTTTCAAGCAATATGGTACCAACCTCATCATCTACATTTAAGAATGAATTGCTTTTTCCATTACAGCCTGTAGTTTGAGATGTTTCGTTCAGCCTTTTCAAAATTGTATTGGAATGAGACTTGTAGGCAAGTTGTCAAAGTTGCAAGCAATTTGCAAAAAAAAAATACACATCTTCAAAATTGGATACATTATTTTCAAGGCTTGACACTAAGCCATAAAAATACTTTGTTCTCTATGTAATTTTAACCAATCCTGCAGAATAAGTGTTAAAATACACATTATGGTGATTCTTGAAAGCTATTCTAATGGAAAACTATCGGTCTGGGAGAAACTTATTCTCTCTTTATTCACAGGCTAGTTCAATTAATAATTTAAAGCTGATGACTTCAGATTCTACATCTAGACCTGACTTCTCTTTGGAAGTCTAAAGCCATATATCCAGCTGCTTACTAAACAGCTCTACCTACATGGCTTCCACGGGTGCTTTAAATTTAAGATTCATAGGACCAACTAATTATCCTCTCACCACAAAGACCACTTTTATTTCTTGCTATTTTTTGTTTCAGACACTAAAGACTGAAATGTGGGAGTCGCCATCAGCTCTTCCACTTCTCTTTTCCCAACCACAAACAAGCCACCAGCTTCTGCTAATCCTACCATGGTTGCCTTTTCTCTACTCCCACCGTCAACATCTTGGTCCAATGGCATCATCTCACCCCTCATGTCTGACCTCCTAGCTGTTGATCCTGCTTCTGTTCTTGACCTCTTCCCAGGCATGCTCTCATAATAGGTGAAAGAATAGTTGGTAGTTGGTAAAATAACATTTCTACACCCTGCTTAAAATCCTTCAGGGGCTTTCTATTGCTACATTACAAAGTCAAAATCCCTCAACATGGAGTCATCAGGACTCTGCTCACCCTCTGTTGCCCCTCGCACTATTTGCAGCTCCTTGAAAACAAGGGGCTGGCCAGCACACCTTTTGCACACACTGTGGTTTGTCCTGCCCTTCTTTCTTAATGGGCTTCCGTTTATCCTTCACCATCCTGCAGAAATGCACTCCATTCCATAAAGACTTCCCTAGCACTCTTCAGCAGAGCTGACACCACCATCGGCTGTGGCACTTGCTGTTGCAGAAATTACTGTCTCCCCCAATAGACTACAAACCCCTCCTAGGTGGGCACCATATTCCAATCATTTTATACTGCTAGAGCTTTGGATAAAGGCGCAATAGCATATGTTTAAGGCACAAAGCCCTGTCCTCTGATGCTAATTACTATTGTTATTATTGTTGCTATTAACCTTTTGTTGAGAGAAAGGCGAAGAATGGGGTTCTGTCCCTGACTGCCTGAATCAACACATACACGTTTGCAATCTAAGACTAGCAAATGTGTTGAGATTTCAAACACTTACATTACTAAAGATAAGTTGTGATACGGGTTCCAAGTATCAGGTATGCATTATCTCTGGCATTAGGAGAATGTCTCAAGGGGTAAAGCACTGTCTTACCATGTCCTTGCAATAGTTTCCTGACATAAACCATGGGGCACATGCCTACAATTTAAAAAACTGAACTAGATAACACCACTGCCACAGGCCCCTACAGGGAAACAGTCTAGGGCTGCCTCCAAATACCCCCCTCATAACTGCTAGCAGGTTTGTGGGTCTCACTGCTCCCCAAGGGGGGGTTGGGTAATGATTTTAGCTCTCATATTACCCACTGCCATTATTTGGGAACTCAAGAAACAGATACAATGAGTACATCCATCCTCCACAACCCCCATAAAAAAATCCCAGGTCTCACTGGCCAAAGGGAGTCCAAAACTCTGATAGACCATTCAAAGATTGACAAACCTTACATTTGGAGATACAGAAATTGTATATTTCTTCTCTTGGGGGTTGTTTGGACAATTAATCACCTGGCCTAGGAGCAGTAGGTCATAACCCTTGCTGCACATTAAAATAATCTAGATTGCTAAAAGAAAAGCATCCCCAGTGATGCTAATTTAATTGAAGTGGATTGCACCTAGGTCTCAGCATTTTAACCAGCTTTCCAGGTAGTCCAAAAGGGCAGCCCCAGTCTAGAGATATGCATCATATTAAAGTTGATTTACTTTTTCCAACTCCCAGAAAGATACACAGAATAAAAAAGTCTTTAAGAATCTTTCATTGCTGGTAAGGTGTACTATAAAGCTTCTTTTTGAAAAATGAAATAAAAAACTATAAACAGTCCCCCAAACCTACTTTTCGGACTGATTTTAAAAGTAATACATGGGAAGCGGGAGTGGCTCAGTCAATAGAGCCCCCGTTTACCATATGGGAGGCCCCGGGTTCGCTTCCCAGGGCCTCCTTGTGAGGGCAGGCCGGCCCGCGCAGCCTAGTGGGCTGATGCAGCAAGCCCTCACAACAGGAAGCGGGTGTGGCT
>JAQZBX010105571.1:0-10838 GCA_029593785.1 Cabassous unicinctus
GCAAAAAGCATAAAAAAAAAAACACATCTGTCTGAGGCAGTTTACATAAGTTATGATTTTGCTTTCTGTCTGGATATTCAGCAGCATCTTTGGAACATTGGTGGAAATGAAACAGATATTTGAAAAAGACAAGTTGGAAAGGAAAAAGTACATGGGTGTGTGGAGGTGGGAGTCTGAGATGATGGCCAGGATTATGAACAGGTTTCCCATGAGGGTGACCAGGTACATGGACAGGAAATTCCTAAAGAGGAGGGGCTGCAGATCTGTATCTTCTGAGAGACCCAAGAGGGCAAATTGTAAAACATGTGTTTGGTTTCCATGTAGCTGATGAAACTGTTAGAGAAGAGGCCAGAACAATGAAAATTTAGCCACAAGCATTGGCCAAGAAATTATCACAAAGGCTGTGGTTTGTAAGCACACTAAATTAATGATTTATGTATAGAAAGATCTAGTGACCTTTACTGAAAATGTCAGGGAAAACAGATGCTCCTGCTTCTCCTTGATACTTTTGCTGACTAGCCATCCATGTCCATCACTGGAAAAAATTTCTCATATCCTTATTTTCCACTACAAATTCTCATACAATATATTTCATTAAACAAGTATATTGAAAAATCATTTTTTACACTGTGATGAAAAATTTGGAGTAATGTATATTGGTGAAAATAGCACAGTATTCTCAAAGTACTTAAAATTACAAAATCATAAACTTGACAATGAATAAAATGGGAAATCTTGAGATGCATATAGGTTACTACAATTAATTGTCTTAATTAATTAATTTGAGGAATGATTTTTTAACAATGCTATTGTTAATATGCCATTTCTACGCAATCTGATTTATACATTCAACCAATCCAGGTCTCTAAAATGCCAGCAGGTTATTTTGAGGATGTTGAGAAACTAATTCTAAAATTTATAGGGAAAAGCAAAAAACTAGAAAGCTAAAAAATACTGAAGAAGATCAAAATTTTAGGGTCCCTAGTACCTGATACTACCTAGATAGCCTAAACAATACTGAAGAAGAGCAAAGTTGTTCGACCATGGCAATTGATCTCAATACTATTATAAAAGCACAATTATCAAATGGAGTTGTATTTTTGAAATAGAAGCATAAACTAATGTTAGAGAAGCAAGAAATAAACCAAATGTGATCAGGTGATCCTTTACCAAGAAATAAAGTCACTTAAATGGAGAAAGTGTAGTCTTTTCAACAAATGGTTCTGGAAAAATGGGATGTACACATGCCAAACAAAAATGGAATTTATTTTATTCAATCAATATTTTGGGCAGTTTTTTTGAATCTTGTGATGAAAAAGTTGAAATAATGAATATTGTTGAGGGTAGCACAAAATTTGAACGTAATTAATAATACTAATTTTATGCAAAAATTTATCCAATATGAATCATATATTTACAAGTAAATTGCAAAGTGTAAAATTTCTGCAATAAAACATACAAGAAAATCTTGGGGGCAGTGGTATGGCAATGAGTGTTTAGATAAAGCACGCAAAGCATTATTCAAGATTGAAGAAAATTTATAACTTTGGCTTTATTAAAATAAAAAATGGCTCATCTGTGAAATACTTGATAAGGGAATGAAAATAAAATCAACAGTTTTGGGGAAAATATTTGAAAACAAAATTCTCATAAATTATTTGTATTCAAACTACAAAGACATCTTAACACCCAATGATAAGAAAGCAAACAAGGGGAGCAGATATGGCTCAAGTGGTTTGGCATCCATCTACCGTATGGAAGGACCCGGGTTCAGTCTCCTGGACCTCCTGGTAAAATGAAAAATAAAAAAAAACAAAGAACCAATTTAAAAATGGGCAAAAGATCTGAAAAAATCCTAACAAACAAGATATACTGTTTGCAAATAAGCATAAACAAAAGTAGCTTAACATCTTTCATCAATAGGGAACTGCAAATTTAAAACTGCAGTGATATATGACCACACGCTTATTAGAGCAGCTGGAAACATAAACGCCGATAATAACAATTGCTGGTGAGGATGTGGAGCAACATGACTCTCTTACATTTAGTGAGTACACAAATTGGTAAAGACAGAAAACGGTTCAGCAGTTTCTGTAAACTAAACATAGTCTAACCATACAATCCAGCAAATGTGCTCTATATATGTGGCTTTTATGGAAACTTAAGTCCGCACAAACACTCATGGTTGAATGTGAATGCTCTAGCAGATATATTGATAATCTCCAATATCTGTAAGGAACAAAGAGCCATTCAATAGGTGAATAGATAAACACTGTGCTATATCTATACAAGGAAATATAGCTTAGAGATAGAAAACAACAACAACAACAACAACAACAAATGCTCCATCCAGCCAAAAAAGGAAGGATGAATTTCAAATGACTGCTGCTAATTTAAATTAATCAATTTAAAATGCTATGAATGTATGATATCAACTATAAGACCATCTGGATAAGGCAAAATAACAAAAAATAAATTGATGATCACTGGTTGGCAGGGATAAGGAGGTGAAGCACTGGTGAATATTTAGAGCAGTGAAACTAATCTGTATATTACTGTAAGTGAGAACCCATGACATTATTCATTGCAAAATTGAATTGACCACACAAAGAGTGAACCTTGATGTATGCAAATAAAAATTCACTTACAAATTTAAGGGAATACCTGGATGGAATGCAAAATATTCAGAATCTTTGTAACTGTATCACAATGAATGTCATGCCCTCTCTGAAGGAGAGGGGATAGTTGCTGAAATATGTAATATTAAACGCTAACAAACTTTATAAAATGAATTCAATGCACACTGTACATGAGTCCTGTACTATAATTGATACAGTTGTATCCCACCAGGGTCTGGGTTAACAAATCTATTACTTCTGTATCTGTATCTAGCAATGAAGTAAATGGATGTCAGATGGGGAATATGTTTCTCATCGTGGAGTAGGAGGTGACAGATAAGCAAGAAAGGATGCTAGAGTGTTCTATGTGATAAAGGTAGACACATCAGTATAAACTCATGTGTAGTCTAATATAGATAAGGAGAATTACATGTACAGATATTTACTGATATGTGTATAAGCACAAGTTAGTGGACACATATATATTTCCTTAGTCTTTGAGCCGAGAAGGCCAAATGCCACAGAAACGAGGAGCAGAGCTTCTGTCCAGACCTTGGATTTTAACACCGTTCTCAAATCCAAGACTCCTTGGAGAAATGACTGACTCTAGGATTGGGGAAAGAAACATACAAGAAGAGTCTAGAGCATATCGCATTACCAGATAGGAAGAAGGTGCTAAAATAATATCCTCAAAAAAGGGTAATATCAGAGTAAAACAGGGTGCAGGTGAAAGAGTTCCCAAGGAAAAAATGAAAAAAAATAGAAGAAAATTAATAAATTAGTATCAATTCTCAAAAAAAAGTATCAAATAAAAATCATGAATCCATTCCTATGTAAATACATTATTGACTGAATACATAAGAAATAATCTCCCATGCAGAAGCATTCCAATAATTTATGAAGACATTGCTCTTCAATGAGGTAGAGCATAACTTCCACTCCTGAAGTCTGGGCTTCACTTGGTCACTTATTTCCAAAGGTGATATAGGGAAAGGCAGAGGAATGAGGGATTTCATAGTGGGAAAACCTGCAAACACTGTTGAGCAAGGTCAACATCAACAGTGATAAGTCATGTTGATAAAATTCACCCTGGACATGATGTCATGAAAATGTCACTTTATGTCAGGTGTCTTCCTCCAAACACACGTATTCCCAGTCTAGTAAGAGAAAAACATCAGACAAATCCCCACAGAGGTACATTTTACAAACTGCTTGACCAGCACTGCTCAAAACTATTTAGCTCATCAAAAACAAGGATGGTCTGAGAAAGGGATTAATGACTAAGAATTCATGACAAATAAATATAATCTGGTATTCTGGATGGGTGATGTGAAGAATAGGGGAAAGTGAGTGCATGGTTATGGAAACTCTGTCTACTATCCTTGCAATTTTTCTCTAAATCTAACACTATTTGAAAAATTAAGTTTATTAAGAAATAAAATTTTTAGTAAAGTGCAAAACACAGGAAATCAAAAACTCTGAACTTCCTTCCAGACGTTATTAACTGCCTTGGACAAGATTATCACCCTGCTTTAAATCTCATATTCTTCATCCATTAAATCAGAATAGTGTAAACAGTATCAAAGAGTAATTGAAAGAATTAAATAAAACAATGAATTCAAAATGTCAGGCATCATGCCTAGTATTAATAGTGAATATCTTATACATTATGACTCAACCCCACAAAGATTCACTCCCCACACCTCCAACTGTATTTCCAGCCCTAATCATCAATGTGGGCTTTTGAAAGCAGCAACAGTCACACTGACCCAGAGTGAGCTTTCCACAGAGCAAGACTTTGCATGAACATCACCCTCTATAAACCCTGCACTTACTCTCCAATAATTTCAAACATAAATATCCATCTTGTGGACAAAACACAAGTCTCTGTTATTTGGCTGCTGTCAACCTGTCTGAGCTCATGTTCCACTTGTCAGGTTCTGCCACTTATTGTTTACCAGATATTAATAAATATTCCTACAACCTAACCACACCTTATGCTTATTTTGATCACAGTTATCAGTCCTACTTTTTTCTTGGAGTGCTTCTGTCCCTTTCTCCTGTTGGAATTAACCCATTTCCTCTTTCAACACTCAGTACAATTAACACTCACTTGTGAAGACTTCACTAACGTCCTTAGTTTGAGTCCAAACTTTTGGATCATCTTCAGGAGGATTTCTTCATCACATCAGGATATTGCATGTACTAATTCTATGTTTTCAAACCCATTTTGATGAAATTTCTTTAATAAACAGAACATAGTGTTACTCATTTCTTATTCCCAGAATAATATTTAGTGCCTATCATTAAGTATTTGAACAGTAAATGTTTGTTGAATGACTAAATAAAAAAGGATGAGATAACATCAAAAGACAATTGCCAGTAATTATGGTCTATGGCATATATTGTTATATTTTTTCCATAGCCTCTGTTGCAGTTGGGTAGTTTGATGTAATTATGAATTCCAAAAATATAATTGGATCATGCTTGTAAACTGATCTGTTAATCTGGGCATGATTAAGTTATGATTAGGGCATTGACTGGGCCATGTCAGTAGGGCGTTGAGCCCCACCCCTTGTTGGGTGGGAATCGAAAATACAAGGCAAGGCAAAGAACAGAGTTGAAGCAGTTTTCGAGAAGCAATGTTGATGTTGGATAAAGGCCCCAGGAGAAGAGAAGTGAGCTGTTCACCTGATCGTCTGCAGCTGATCTTGTGGAGGAAACAGGAGCTAAACCCGGAGAGAAATGCAGCTCCGTGAAGAGAGGAATCCAAGAAGCCTGAACCCTGGCAAATGTCAGTAGCTGTCTTGCTCTAACACGTGTCAATGGACTGTGGTGAGAGAAGAAACTAAACACTTTATGGCCTGGTATCTGTGGACTTTTACCCCAAATAAATACCCTTTATAAAGATGAACCCATTTTTGGTATTTCACATTAGCACCCCGTTGGCTGACTAATACAGAATTTGGTACCGAGGAGTTGGGAAGTGCTTTTGTAATTACCAAAATGTTGGAACGGTTTTAGAAATGGGTATGGGGTATTTTTTGGAGGAATTTTGAAATGCTTGATGGAAAAGACCTAGATCGCTTTGAAGAAACTGTTGATAGTAATATGGATGCTAAAGAGACTTTTTATGATGCCCTGGAAGTAAATGATGAAACCATTATTGGAAACTGGAGGAAAGGCAATCCATGTTTTAAAGATGCAGAGAACTTAGCAAGATTAACTCCTGGTGTTATATGGAAGACAGAATTTGAAAATGGCAAACTGGAGCATTTAGCTGAAGAACTTTCCAAGATAAACTCAGAGAATGTGGCTTGGCTTCTCCTTGCAGGTTATATCAAAATACTATATGAGCGAAATACATTAAGGACTGAACATTTGGGCACAAAGAAAACAAAAACTGATTCTGGAGCTTCCAAGTTTCTGGAAATTAGATTCCCAGATGAAAATGCCCTATTTGAAGACTTTACTAAACTTGGAACTCATAACTCAGAATTGAAGATGCAGTTATCTCGGAAAGACTTGTGGAAAGTCTTACTGTCTGATGGCTTGGACCCCTGCTTCCTGCATGCTGTACCAACAAAGTTTTTGAGAGAGCTGTATGAACAAAACTACTGTCAACTTGGACAAAAGAGGACATGGAAATGAGAGACTGAAGCAGAAAGAGCTTTAAGAAGAAAACCGTGGAGGCAGAGATCTGGGATTAAGATATCTCCTTGGGCCAAGAGAGGAGCCCCACACATATGTACAGAAAGGGTGAGTTTTCCCCAGTAGTGGAAGAGGGTGGATGTCCCCACCGGATGTTCTGGGAGAGTTTTGCACCCCAGGGTGCAGGAACAGTGGAGCACATTCCTCAAATATTAGGGTGGTTAAGGTCAACACCCCATAGGTCCGAGAGGGGTGACCTGTCCCCCATGGATTAGAGAAGGCCAGGTGGTCAACCCATTGCTCTGAGAGGGTTGAACCTGTATGCAAAAGGTTAGGGAATGCCAGGTGGTCTACTCATTGCTCTGAGAGGGTTGAACCTGTATGCCAAAGGTTAGGGGGAATGTTGTCTTCACCTCACTTCACTAGGGGGGCTAAGACTCTAACCCAAAGATTGGGAAAGTTGTGGCAATCACCCCAACACTATTGCAGGGTGAGTTCTGGAGCTTGGACCACACCGAGATGCTTGATGAGAGTGGAACCAGGAAAATGACCTTTGTTTAAGCCCATGGAAAGGGTGGGTTCCCATGTAGCCCCAAGGAGAAGAAGCTATCATCTTAAGAATGACTCTCAGAATTTGAAATTGAATGAAGGATGCCCGGCAGTTTTACTGAAATGTTAGAGGATCCATGACTCAGGTTTAACATACCAATTTCTCCTTATGATAATGAAAATGTTTATCATTTGTCCTTCCATTTGTGTATTGGAAGCAGTTAAATTGTTTTGTAAGTTTCAGAGGTCTATAGCAGACAGGACTTTGCCCCAAAACAAACTGTATTTCTTTAAACTGATTATGTACTTAAATTGTTACTGATTTAATGTTTTTTTTCAATATTGTAATGTGATTTTGGAATTCAGAGGGTGGAGTGTTGCAGTTGGGCAGTTTGACGTGATTATGAATTCTAAAAATATAATTGGATCATGCTTGTAAACTGATCTGTTAATCTGGGCATGATTAAGTTATGATTAGAGCATTGACTGGGCCATGTCAGTAGGGCATTGAGTCCACTCCTTGGTGGGTGGGGAATCCAATATAAAAGGCCAGGCAAAGAACAGAGTTGAAGCAGTTTTCGAGAAGCAATTTTGATGTTGGAAAGAAGGCCCCAGGAGAAGAGAAGTGAGCCGTTCACCTGATTGTCTGCAGCTGACCTTGTGGAGGAAACAGGAGCTAAGCCCGGAGAGAAATGCAGCTCCGGGAAGAGAGGAATCCAAGAAGACTGAACCCTGGCAAATGTCAGCAGCTGTCTTGCTCTAACACATGTCAATGGACTGTAGTGAGAGAAGAAACTTAACACTTTATGGCCTGGTATCTGTGGACTTCTACCTCAAATAAATACCCTTTATAAAGATGAATCAATTTTTGGTATTTCACATTAGCACTCCTTTGGCTGACTCTTACAGCCTCCTATTTTAAACAAAATTTTAAAAAAATAGTAGCAGTATTGTATGGGAATTCTATATATTTCATGATTGTAAGTTCACAACTACTCATATATATATAAGAAACAATCATATATATATATATATGAGGATGAAAGTGAATAAACAGATACCTATAAAAATTTTAGAGAAAGAAGAAGCAGTGCAAGAGGAATAAAGTTTGCTGAACTAAAGCCAGAGAAGGATTGGAGAAAGAAGATACTTTAGTGTACCTACTACCTACTTCAACTCAGACATTTTAAATAGGCAAGACCTTATATGATTTTGCTTTTTTTATGCATGTACCTTGATGTGTCCTTAAAGTTACCACCAAAAAAGTGTTCCCTTTAGCTATAACACATTCCCCCAGTACCGGTGATGATTCTGTGCCCAACTGATATTATCAAAAAAGGGTCTGAGTTCACAAATGTAGATTCTACCTTGAGTGAGGGATAAAGTTGGAAGCTCTGCTCCCAGGAAGGGCAGGGAATTGTAGCTACTCATGAGGTCTATACAACACAATTGTGTTTCCTCATCACAGAGATCAGTGAATAAGGCTTAGGGTAGTTTAAGAGAAGCATTTAGGTTTCTTTACCATTGGAATTTATTTTCAATGAGTGTAATTAATGAAGTATTCTTTTGTCTCTCTTCTCCATGAGACATTTAGCTCTCTGGAGGAAGGAAAGAAAAACACAATGCAAATTTGTGCCAGTTTTGACCTTTGGGAGGCTTCTTTGGAGCTCCACATTCATCTCTTATCCAAGTGAATCCCTCTTCCCAGAAGGAGGACATCGCTCTCTTTAGGTGTGGGCTCTAGTAATGTACATTTTCCCATAATGATTTCCATATTACTGACAGTGATTCTGGATACATTAAAACATCTTTCTGTCTGATCTGTCTCATCTGGCACTGGCTCTCATTCATGAGGGTGTCCTCTCCAAATAGGATTTCCTCTTCTCTCACTGCTTCTGTTTTTTTTTTCCCTATAGTTAAAAATATCTGTTCAACTTAACCAACTGTTTGTTTCCTCAGAATTTCAACAAATATTTATTCATAATACTCTATGGTAAGCACTAAAATATGTTCTGGACATGGAGATAGATGTAAGATATGGTGCTTGCTCTCATACATCTCTCTTTCTAAACAGGCCAAAAGACATGGCAATAAATATATACAACACCTCAAGATGGTATGCTCAGACCTGGTGAAATATAATTCCATATTAATGAAGACTGCTTTTTCCATTTCTGCTTAAATGTGTCCTGGGCCTTTGATAAGGATTACCTTGAAGCTATGGATCACTTTGAGCAATACTGACAGCTTAATAATAGGAATCCCTCCTATCCATGACCACAGGATGTCTGACCATTCCCTTACGTCTTCTCTAATTTCTTGCAACAGTAATTTCTAGTTTTCAGTGTCTAAGTCCTTCAAATCTTTAAAGTTATTCCTAGGTATGTTGTTCTTGTAAATGTTATTGTATATGAATTTTTTAAAAATGCACAGATAAGAATGTCCTTTGTGAATGTAAAAAACACAACAAATTTCTGCAAGTTAATTTCATACCTTGGAGCAGATGTGGCTCAATTCGTTGAGTGTCTGCCTCCCACATAGGAGATCCTGGGTTTGGTTCTTGGTGCCTCCTATAAACACAAAAACAAATAACAGTCAAAAGAAACAAACAAACGAAAAAAACAACTCAGGGAAGCCAATGTGGCTCAGTGGTTGAGCACCTGCTTCCCACACATGAGATACTGGTTCAATCCCTGGCAACTTGTATATAAAAAAAAAACAACAAAAAAACTTTGTACCTTGCATTTTGGCTGCATTCATTTATGAGTTCTAGGGGTTTCTTGTGTAAGCTATGGCATGTTCTCTACAAAGGCTCATGACATCACTGAAAACAGTTTTACTTCTCCCTTTCTAATTTGGATATAGCTTATTTAGTTTTATGACCTAATTTCCTAACTTACAGTACAACATTGAATAGCAATAGTGAAACAGGCATCCTTGTCTTCTGCCAGACCTCAAGGGAATGGCTTTCACTCTGCCCACAATGAAGATAGGATTACCTGTGTTCTTACAGTGATGCTATTTATCATGTTGAGGAAGTTACTTTCTATTCTTATATTTTGAGTGTTTTTATTGTGAAGTGGTGTTGGAATTTATCATTCACATTTTCTGCATGAATTGAGGTTTTCATGTGATATTCCTCTTCATTGTGTTAATGTGGTGTAATTACATTGATTTTCTTATGTTCAACACCCTTGTATACTGAGGTAAATCAAACTAGGTCATGGATGCTTCTTTTAATATACTATTGGATTTAATATGCTAGCTTTTGTTGAATGATTTTGGATCTATATTTTTAATGGAAATTGGTGTTTGTTTTTCATTCCTTATGTCTTCATTTAGCTTTGATATCGCAATAATTTTAGCCTCATAGAATGAGATTGGAAGAGATACACTGACTTCAAGTTGGAAGATTTTCAGAGTATTATAATTACTTCATCTTTGAATATTTTATAAATTTCATTATGGAAACTGTCTAAACCTAGACTTTTATTTTTTGGCATATTTTTGATGACTACTTGAATCTCTTTACCTGTTACAGTTTTGTACATACTTTTTTTATTTCCATTAATTTAGGTAAATGGTGTGTTTCTAGGAATTGGCACATTTTTCTGCATTATCTAGATTATTGGCAGACAATTGTTCATAGTAGTTATTCATAATCCCTTTAATATCAGCAATATCTAGCAAAGTCCCCAATTTCATACTGGATTTTAGTAATTTGTTTGCTCTCTTTTTTTCTTTTTCAATCTAAATAAACTTTGGCTATTTTATTGAAATTTTCTAATAATCAATTTCATTTGATCTCACAGTTTTTTTTTTATACTCTATTCCATTTTTCTCCATTTAAATACTTATTATTTCCTTCTTTCTACTGGGTTTAAATTCACTTTGCACTCCTTTTTCTATTTCCCACAAGTCTGCAGATAGGCTATTAATTTGTGATTTTTTTTTTTTACATATGAGGATTCACACCTATAAATTTCTCAGAATCTTTAAAACTCATCCCTAAACTAGTCT
>JAQZBX010105572.1:0-10855 GCA_029593785.1 Cabassous unicinctus
GCTCAGGCCGGCGTGCCCTCACAAGGAGGCCTCAGGACGCGAACCTGGGCCTCCCATATGGTAAACAGGGGCTCTATCCACTGAGCCACACCCGCTTCCTATGATTGTATTTAATGCCACTGAATTGTACACTTACAACGTAATTTGCCATGTTAACCATTTTCATGTTCCCACAATTTAAAAATTATGAATTTATAATGTACGTAGCTATGAGACATATGACAACTATAGCATAAAGGATGGAAGAGGGTAAATGGACCAAAACGGTTCTAAGGTTTCTACATTATATATGAAATGTTATAATATTAGCTCAGTAGCCTAAAAAGTGAAGGATTTATATTATAATAGTAATAGATATATTTAAACAGAATTCTAAAATACATTAATACAAAAGAAGGCAGGAATGGAGAAACAGGAATGAAAAATAGAGAAACAGAAAACAAACAGTAAATTGGTAGATCTAACTCTACTCATATCAATGCTTATATTAAATGTTAATTCCACTTAAAAGAGATTAGCAGAATGGATAAAAAAGTAAGACCTAGTTACATGCTGTCTAAGGAAGACATATTTTAAATATAAAGTACAGATAGGCTTAACATAAATGGATGGAAAAAGATATAGCATGCAAATTGTAAGCATACAAGGCTGGAATGGTCATATTAACATCAGACAAAGTAGACATTTTAAGACAAAGAATATTACCAGATATAAAATGAGACACTTTAGTACTGTAGGAAGACATAAGAAATAAGTGTATATATAACTGATAGCAGAGATTCAAAATAGATGAAGTAAAATTGACAGAATGAAAGGGAGAAATAGACGTCTAATTCCATAATTATAGTCATAGATTTTGATACTCCTTCTCAGCAATGATGAATAACCAGATTAAAATATCAAGTAAGGGAATTGATAATCTGGACAACACTACGAGCCACCTCACCCTAACTAGTACTTCTAGAACACTACACCATTACGTCCTGTTTGGGTCCGGTGACTTGAGCCTCAGTGCACCTATGTGCATGGCAGGGCAGCCATACTGCCATCGGCTCCCAGGAGCACCTGTAGCCTGAGTCGGCCAAGTCCCTGCACCTGCTGGGGATTGCCAGGCCTCAGCCAAAGCCAGCAGCATAGAGGTAGAGTGGAATGGGGCGGGGGAGGTCCTGGCCAGTTGTCAGCACTACAGGAGGGGCTTTGGAATTGCTCCTGGGAACAGTTCCAGGGTTTAGGGCTGGGGTAGACAGTCTCCCAGCCCTGAGAATAAGTTTCCTTTTTATCTTGCCAAACACCCAAATTCTTGTCCCACTGTTGGCCACTCACAACACCTGTCCACCCTCAGACCAGCAATTCCACAGCAGTTCCAGAATGGCCAACAGAACTCCACCTATGAAAACCGGGCTTCTGGCAGATGGCAGAGCCCAAGGTACACCTTCTACACTTTGCCCAGCTCCCACACGTGTCTCATCCCAGCCATAGCCCCTCACTCAGAACTCAGGGTACGGGGAACATTTCACATGCTGCCCATGACAGGCCCCTCAGAAAAGGCCATTCCTGGTAGAAGCCTGCTGTGGTTCTGTCACCCTGCTGTATCTGTACCCTCAGTGGGAAGCAGCTCTAGACCCACGCTGGGTTTCCTGCAGTCATTAACTCCATTGCCTTCATTCTATACAGAGCCATCCTTCTTGTCTTCCTTCCTGCAGCTGGCCCGACAGGGGTAGCCTCTACCTCATCCTCTCAGGAAGCCCTCTGAAGCATTCAAGGATAGTGACTCCCCTGAGGTCAGCAGAGCCAGAGGGGCATAGTCTGACCCCTTCCAGAGAGGATCTGGGGTGAAAGGCTGTGCAGTGCGTGCATTAGATCCTGCCCAAAAGGCCTAGATTTAGTTTTGAGCTGCTCACCCCAGGCCATTCCCACCTTACTCGATCCTGTGTTCAGCCCTCGCTCTGCCCCTCTTACTGCTGTTTGCCTGGCCCACTGTCCCACCTTAACCCCCAGCACCGGCTTCAGCAGGCCTGTGATTCTGGTTTTCCACCCCACTCCTGGAAGCCTGTCTTTCTTACTCTGCTGCCCTGTGGGCATGACTGCACTCTCTTCTCCAGGACCCTTGAGCAAAACCCAGACTATATCAAAGAATCGAGATAAATTTGCCTTTTCCCCCAGGGTCTCAATTGTATTTTGTTTTTTTTGCAAGTCTCTCCGGAAACCTGAGGATGTTCTGGAAGAGTCTGGCTAAAATACACGTCTTCAATGCAGAGCCTTATTTGCCTCCTAGATCTCCAGGGTATTCAGAACCTTTTCAAATAAAATAATCCGGCTGTAAATGAGAAGCAGCCACTAAACTCTTCTCTGCAAGTGGGGCTGTTTCTCACTCAACACTGTAGTCCTGGTGCCTGGCACTTCAAGCATTTGGTGGCTAGGAGAATGGCTGCAGGGTGACAGGAGCAGCTCAGTCCAGAGGGGGGCTAACTAATGTGCTCACACACTGATGGGTACTGTTTGGCATCTCACCTGAGAAACTTCAGGAAGGAGGCTTACAGGCGTTGACGTTGGACTGGGTTTGGTGTGCTCTCCAGCTCTCTTGGCACAGAGCAGCCTCCCTTTTGAGAATGAATTGGTAGCTGCTAGCAGATCTGTGTTTTCTTGACAGTTGCTATGGTTGGCTTCTCACCACAAGCTACTTTGGGCTGCCAGGAGGGAGGCTCTGGCAGAGGGGCTGCTCCTAGGTGTTTGTGGAGCCAGATACTAGAGTCACATAATCAAGGTGTTTCCTGCTTTACAGACAGATGAAGAGAAGCAGCAAGGCTTACCTGTGGTGATGCCAGTGTTTGACAGAAATACCTGCAGCATCCCCAAAGCCCAAATCTCTTTCATCGACTACTTCATCACAGACATGTTTGATGCTTGGGATGGTAAGAAATCTTGTAGCATGCTTTCCCTTAAAATAAAATTTGTTACTCTGGCCCAAATTTACATTCTTCTCCCCATTCTTCCACTAAAAATAACAGCTGACCCTGACAGACCTCACCATTCTGTACCATTCTACCATTCTACCATTCTGAATGGTAGTCCATTCCCTACCCTGACACTATCAAATGGAGCAGTGGACTCCCCACTCAGTTAGATGCTGGGACGTTCTCTGTAGTAGACTTTCTGAAACTAAACAGGAACTGGGTTATTTAGGTAACAAATGAGAATTGAAGAAACAGGATAAAAATACAAGTATCATATCTTCCCAGGAAATAAGAATGGGGTTGTGGTTTGATGCTAGACTTTAAATCTCCAAGCACCATTGTTTTCTTCTAGGAAGTTGTCAGAACTTCTAAATAAAGACTTGCCATATTTATTCTCCCAATGAATCTTAATTTTCAGAAACTGCATATTAAATAGTAAATCATAGAATATGCTTTAGGACTTAGACCTTCAAGTGGGGAGTGAGAAGAAATGAGCCATCACCAAGAGCCCCTGAGAGCTGGGTGCTCTTTTTCCATTTTCTCATTAAGCCCCAAGAAGGTGTAGGGGTCATTATGCCTATTTTATAGACGAGGAAATTGAACTTGGGATCAAAACCAATAGTGCTGATTCCAAAACCTACAGTGTTTCCCTGAAAGCCCTTTGCCATCTTTCTCTCCCCAGCCTCTCCCAGGCCTTGCTCTATACTAAACCTGAGAGCAGACCAGTCTCTCGACAGACGCACATCAGTCACTTTTAACCTTCAAGTGGAGGCTCAGGAGCCTGTCCAAGATGGGGGTTATGCTAATATTTTCAGGGTACCTTTATACTCTGAATGCTGTACTTTGGGGGAGGGGCTGCAGGGCAGATCAATGTCCAGATCCAGGGCCTCCAATTCAAATAGTCTAGAAGAAATAAACTCACACCTCAAAGAGGGCACAGGGCTCCAAGGCAAGCAGAATGGGGGCCTCGTGGTTGGGCAGGGGGACTGAGGCAGTGAAAAGAGTGTGGCTTTGGGAACAGACTTCAGCCACTGCAGCTCTCTGGTTCTAGGACCAGACACCTGGCCTGTCCAGGACTCTCTTTCCTCATGTGTAAAATAGCTTGACCACCACCCACCTCTCAGAGGTGTGGTGCAGATGGAAGGAGGTGGTGGGGGCAGGGCAGGGGAGCATGAGCGCACCACTCAGGCACTGCCATACACTGAGGGCTCACTACATTTTGGTTCCCCACTCCCAATTCCTCAGACCCAAAGATGCTAGTTAAGTGGTAATTAAGCAGTTTGGTTGGCTACCTTCTGGTTTATTTACAAAGTTACCAGCTCAGCAGGTGATCATAAGATGTGCTGGCATTGAGTACAGGATTTTTCAGTAAAACCACAATTTTTTTTCAAACTGCCTCTGCTGTATGTCTAAGTCCTGTGTGTCTGTTTGCCTGGGTCTGTTTATCTTTATGGAAATGATATCCCTGTCTGTCATTCTTCCTCAAAATGCTCTGTCACTGGAAAGCCTAAATCTCTAAACTGAGGCTGTAATAAGATGTCACATTCCCATCTTTTTCTCCAGCCTTTGTAGACTTGCCTGATTTAATGCAGCATCTTGACAACAACTTTAAATATTGGAAAGGACTGGATGAAATGAAGCTGCGGAGCCTCCGACCACCTCCTCAGTAGTGCTGACACTGCCCTGGGCCCTGAAGCTTTGTCCCTAGGTCATTTTGGAATACGCGAGGCAGCCAGAATTCATTGGTCCTTTCAGTATTAGGCAGAACAGTGCCCATGTCTGAAGAGCCTGTGAAAGAACAAAGGACATCAGTAACCTGCAGCCACCATCCAGTGCCACTGCCATCAAGTGAGACTTTGCCCATTTAACTTGGGCCTGCTGCAGGGCCTCCTCAGTAAGTCACATGAGACACAAGGTTTGCACATGCTTTATGTTTGAAAAAACAAGGCTTGGCGTGCCGGAGTGCCCCTGCAAAGGACACTGCCAGTGACAGAGAATGTCTAATTGTAAACATTTCTCTTAATTATGTTCAGAGCACTTAAGAACAGCTAATGGCAATCGGCTCTTAAGCAACTTTCCACATCATAGAAGGTGCACTCACTTGGGAACACTACTGAAAGTGACTTCTCTTAAAATTGAGTAGCAAATGAAAAGAAATCGAGATTATTAATATCAATTAAGATGTTTTATTTATTTTATTAGAAGTTCAATATTTTCTATGAATTAAAAAATACATCAAAGCCAAAGCCAACTTTAAATGCCATGACCAGATTTACATGATTCATATTCATTAAATATGCATTGCTTGGTATACAGACTTATTTTCATAATGCAAATTAAAAATATAAAAAATGACATTTTTATTGCACTATAGAAATATTTGCATATGTTAAACTTTTCTGATTGATGCTAATTGGAAAAGGCCGTTTTATTGGTGGGTCATACTCTAGGGAGCTAAAGGAGAAAGGCTGCTTCTACTATATAAAAAACAGCTCTCATGATCTGATGAGCTTTGCAGATGACTTCTCAAGGTAAAATTGTATTCTTCTTGGTTTGCAAAGAAAAATTAGGACTTATATTCCTAAAATTTTTATAACTAAAAGTCTGCCTTATTTTATAGTGTTTCTATAAAATATTCCCTATAAAAACAAAGAACAAAAATGGAATATTTAATGAAGTGACATTTTGTAACCAAACTGTTTTCATCTGCATTGGGAATCTTTGATTCCAGAAATTTATAAAGGTTCTGTATCTTCACATGTTGATTAATACCATAAAAAATGACATCTGTTGACATGTCAAAGTGCTTGTCATTTCATTTTAAACTTGTTTTTTCCAGATAAAGATGAAATTAAACTATTTGTTTTTAAGAAATCATGTCACTTTTTCTTTGTAGTTTTATTTGTGCTTTATGATACTTATATTTAATCTTTTATCTTTCTAAATAAAGAATATGCCTTTATTTTATAGTAAAGATTAGTAGTTAAATGACTTTTCTAAGATCACACAGGGACAGATGAATATGTAGGAAAATTGTCAGAACTAACTTTAATTCACCACGTGATACCCTTCAGAGATGTCAGGGCATCCCACCCTTTTTCCTGCGGGAAGGCATTTGCCTTAAGTTGATAAATGTGGACTGAACTGGGAAGAAAGCCATCTCCCTTCCTCCAGGTGCCAGGAAAGAAGAGGAACTCACCCATCATGAGATACAGGGGGTGCATGCAATAGATACAATTTGTACCGCCAGCAACAGTAAGAATAGAATAACCTGAAAGAAACATTAAGATGCATTTGCTTAATATGTTTGAAGAGATAAAGGGAGCAATAGAAACCACAAGGAAAACCAAGTTAGTTTTTAAAAGAGCAGGTAAGTTTGAAAAGAAAATGAACCAAAATATAGTCATCGAAACAAACAAAAAAATTCACTTGTACAGGTTTAACAGAAGACCAGACATATCCAAAGAGAATTAGTAAAATGGAAGACAGATATAAGGAAATCACCCAGAATGCAGCAGAGAAATAAAAATGGAAAATATGAAAGAAAAGTTAAAATATAGAGGATAGTCTGAAATGCTTCAAAAATGTGTCTAATACTCCTATTAGATCCAGAAGGGACTACGCAAAGAAAGAGTCCAAGAGACCTTTAGGATTTAAGATAGACACAAGTCCCCAGATTTAAAGGTCACACTTAATCCCAAAAATAAAAAATTAAATCTATACAACATGGTGAAAATGCAACAAGAGAAAAACTTAGTTCACTTACAAAGAAACTAGAATTAGATTGCCATCAGACTTCTCATCTGCAACAACTAGAAGACAAAGGAATATTGTTTTCAAAATACCGAAGGAAATTGTCATCCCAGAATTACAAACCTAGTTACATACAGAATTACAAACCTAGTTACATACCTAACTAAACTATCATTCAAGAGTGGGGATAAAATAAAGATAATTCAGTCAGGCAGAGAGTTAATTACAAACAGTTCCCTGTGCAAAGAATTGCTGAATGATGTATGTTTATAAAGTGGGAAATAAATCCAGAAAGAAGAGGTAGGTTGAAACAATGGTGAACAAAGAGATTGGTAAATATCTGGACAAAACTAAGTATATTGAATGGAGATAAAAATAACAATGGCATATAATAAGGGGACTGATTTACAAAACAAGGTAAGATAAACATTCAGGAAGACAGGTATGTTTTAGACTTCTGACATGATTACTTAAAAGTTAAAAGAAAGTGCCAAAGGAATAGAAGAATGTAAAACTTAATCACTAAAAGGAAGAAATAAAATGTGATTAATACAAACAATGAGACAAATGGAAAAATATAAAGCATGAATTAGACAATGGCAGAAATCAGCATACACAAGATCATTTCTAGATTGAAGGCCCATATGGGAAAAAATACTAACACGAATGGTGAAAGTATTCTTAAAATGACACCAAAAGGAAAGTGGATGTGACTTAAGTGATTGAGCTCCTGCCTACCACATGGGAGGTCCCAGGTTTGGTTCCCGGTGCCTCCTAAAGAAGATGAGCAAGATGGTGAGCTGACACATGGGCTGGTGCAATGAGATGACGAAACGAGATGATGCAACAAGAGACAAAAGGAGGAAAACATAATGAGAAACAACAAAGCAGGGAACAGAGGTGGCTCAAGCAATTAGGTGCCTCCCTCCCACATGGGAGATCCCAGGTTTGGTTCTTGGTGCCTCCTAAAAGGAAGACGAGCACACAACGAACAGACACAGCAAATGTAAACAACGAGGGGTTGGGGAGAAATAAACAAATCTTAAAAAATGACACCAAAAGGGCAGTTTGCCTTGGAACTGCTGGGGAACGTCATAGTGGCCTATGAACAGGTTCAGGAGGGGCCCCTGAAGCTGAAAGGTGTGGTGGAGCTTGGCATGACCAAGCAGAAGAAAAACAATGATAAAGACAAAGCAAAACTAGTGTCAATGGGAATGAGCAAAAACAACGAGGAAGAGAAGCAGTGTGGCCTGGAAAGGGGACCCCGGCCAGGCAGCCTTCCAGAATATGCAGAAGTGGCAAATGGAAAGGATCCTGAAGAAAGCATTCAAAGCCCACAAGGAGATATTGGAGGACTTCAACAGATACCTGGACACACAGAGCACTAGGACATTCCCAAAGTCAGCTGGATCAAGTAGCCCAGCCCCAGAGTTATATTTTGTCCCCATGGCATTTTCTGGAAACATTCTTTTACATACACTCTTGCATTTTCTACTGAGACAGGGCTTCTTGAAGGTTGGATGCCCTTGTTCTGGAACTTGATTAAGATTGTCCTTTTACTCATTTTTGGTTTCTCAGTAGCACATAGAAGATAAACCTTTTTATCTTGGACTGGAAGTTTTTGAAAGTTTATCCAGAGGTGAAGATAGTTTCTGTATAAGTACCACATGAAAATGTTGTATCCCCCTCACCTTCCTCCCTGAATTGCATTCTACCCTCAGAGGACAGCTGGACAGCCATCTTCACCTGGATAAAACTGACTCCAGAAGAGAAGGAGCTAATGCCAGCATGGCCTGCAACATGGAGACCCCAGTGGGACTCTGGTGAGCTGCCCTTTGGAGCTATCTTTAGCACAGGGCTATTCCATCCAGTACCCAGGGAAGCTACTCAGAGCTTTGTGGCCTTCGGGCTGCCCCCTCAGATGTCTGGCCAGTGAGACAGCCACAGCCTGGGAAACAGAACAACTGCCTAAAGCAAGGATGGGTTGTCCTGTCTTGTCCCTTTCTGAGCCTGTGGCTGGCATGCAGCCCCTTCCCCATATCCCCGTTCCAGATACTTCCAATGGGTGATGAGACACTGACTGGTAATGAATCTCAGCACTCCTTGTAATGGAGCCCAGATTCAGCCAGATTCATGCCCTGCAGCCCCTCTTTTTAACCAGAGTTGGCATGTGATAGGTGTCCCTAACCCTCAGGATACCTTGGGGATGGGGTGATGGGGCTGGGCAGAGCCCTGGGACAAATATCATGGGTGCAGTCAAATGGGAGGACCCAGAGGCTGGTGCTGGAGAACCGGGAACTGGAGAGCCTACGTTTACCTGACCAGGATCCAACCCCATACATAGCTGGGGAGAGGGCACTGTCAATGTAGATACTGAAAGAGTAGCAAAGCCGAGAAGAGAAAAGCCAAGTGTTGGGCTTGGGGCCATCATTGTGAACCGCAGAATAAAGCAAAATCAAGTTATTCAGTCTTAAGTCTGCGTGTCTGAAGTTTACACTGTTTGAATACCACTGGAAACACTGCCCTAGCAGGATGGTAGATAGTCCAGTTAATTCCGTCAACCAGTCTCTACAGAACCACTCCAGAACTGGCATAAGGCAGCAAGGGTTTCCTTCCTCCTGTTCCGTGGGCAGACTGTGCTCTGCTGGGTGATTCTGAGCCAGGTACTGGTGTAGTGTCGAGTCTGTTCACATTGCTCCACTCTGCTCAGCCTGGGCAGGAAAGGCTGGGAGGCCACCTTCGCCCTCTAGCATCTCTCTTCCCAGATAGCCTCTTTCACTGTCTGAAGCAGGACACGTGGCCAAACCCTGGGACTGCCGGTGAGACCTCCACTTAGCCCTGAATGGCAGGAGGCCATCACTGTTTGAGTTCACCACAGTGGTTTTCAAATTCTGCAGTACGTTAAAAGCCACTGAAGCCTGGACCCTAACACCCAGAGATTCTGATTTTAATTGGCCTGAGGTAGGGCGCATAGTGATTTTTCAGAGCTCCCAGGTGACCATGCACAATAGAGCTTGAAAAGCCCTGGTCTACCACGACAGCTTGGGTCTTTCCTGAGATACTGCAGACGTCATATCCAACTCACCATAAATACCAATGCCAAGGATGAAACTCCTCCAAGTGGGGAAAGGGGCTTAAAATTATAAGCAGTTTACATATAGGGACATATTTATTGAGAGGTACTCTTGGCACTTGGAGGTCTTTCTTTCCTCGAAAGAGTTTTGTCCCATCTCTTCCTCCCAGTCCCTTTGATGCCAATTTTAAACATCTAAACAAAATACCTAGAGCAAGCCCAGGAGGAAATGCTCCATAGTGCTTATAGTCACCTCTCCTTGGTGATTTTTATCGTCTTAATACCTTTTGGCACTTCCTCAAGTTTTCTTCAATGAGCACATATTTTGTTTTTTTTTTGTTTTGTCTTGTTTTGTTTATAAATATTCATAGCCATTTTATTCATAAAAGACAAAAATGAAAAACACCCCAAATGTCCATCCACAGGTGAATAAAGAAAGAAATTGTGGCATATTCAGTCAATGGAATGCTATTCAACAATAAAAAGGAATAAACTATTAATATATGTCACAAAAATCTCAGAAAAACGCTGAGTGATCGAAAACAAGCACAAAAGATTTAGTAATGTATAATTCTGCTCATGGCTGGAGCACATACAGTTTTGAAATCAAGACATTTGGAGCTGGGGCCCCTCCCCAGCACTAGGAAAGGGGAGGAGGGGAGGCTTTAAGAAGGCCTGCTGGGCCCCCACGTGCGGGACTCATCCTGTAGCACTCCCACAATCCACCTCTCGGGTTGTGTACTTACCTCTTTTCTTGTTTCTTAATAAACAGCCTACTCCCTTGCCTAAAATTTTTTTTTTAAAAATAAGACATTTGGGAAGCGGGTGTGGCTCAGTGGATAGAGCCCCCGTTTACCATATGGGAGGCCCGGGTTCGCATCCTGAGGCCTCCTTGTGAGGACACTCCGGCCTGAGCGGTGCGGTGGGCTGATGCAGCAACCTCACAGCAGGAAGCGGGTGTGGCGCAATGGATAGCGCACCCGTTTACCATATGAGAGGCCCCGGGTTCGCTTCCCGGCGCCTCCTTGTGAGGGCAGGCTGGCTCGCGTGGCGCCGTGGGCTGATGCGGCAAGAC
>JAQZBX010105573.1:0-10844 GCA_029593785.1 Cabassous unicinctus
TTTAGAAAAACTTTTCAGTAGCTTTCAAGGGCGTTTTCTTAGTAAAATTTGGCTTTTGTATTATTAATTACTGTCATCCCAAGGCTGTTAACAAATTTAAATTGGAGAATTACAGGGATCAGCTATGTAAACCAAGGTTTATTCTATAACATTCCCTCTGTCTCTATTATTCTTAACTCCCAGGCCTAGTAGACAGAATTCTAAGCTAAACTCACAACTCCCCATCTTTTCACATAACCCTTCCCCCTTAGCTCTCTCAACTGGTTTTAATGAAAGCCTGGAAATCAGACAAGGTTAGGAGAAGACCCTGGGGGTTGATAGGTCAAGGAGCCTAGGAAAAACCTTTTTTCTTCTTCCAATAGTCTCTATATTCAGGTTTCTATATGGCCTTCTTTTCATCCTGCTCTGTTTTTCTAATTTGGGGCTCCAAGAGTACTCATTTACATATGTGTGTTTATAGATACAAGCATTTATTTAATTTTTAGCAATTTGAATAGAGCTCTCAAGAATTTCATTTGTTAATTTGATATTACTATCTGGGGATACGAAAATATACATTGAACAGACACACAAATAGAGAGTTAGACACACAAACAGAAACAAAATTTACTATTTTGACTCATAATTCTCACTCCTTTGGTATGGTTGTCTTCAGGTTTTCCATCGTCCCACGCCTCTAGTTTTTAAACCTTTTAAGATCTCCTCTCGGGACAGTGTTGCCTGCACTGTGCAAGCTTGTACTTGGAAATACTTGTATACAAAAAATTGGGGAAAAAGTTATCTGGGCACTATTTGGTTAACAGATTTTTAGCAAGGGAGATACACTCTGGAGGCTATGCTTTAAATATTTTGGTTTAATTCAGTAGTAAGGCTCCCTTCCCACTGGGCCCTTCTGTTCCAGGTTCTGTTGGTTACCGCCCAACTGTCTTTGGGACTTTCTAATTCCTTAAGAATGTCTCCCATCCCTTGAGGGATGGGTGAAGGGGTCTTAACATTTTGTTCTAACTCTGCTCTAATTGACCTCAGTAGTGACCTTTGCCCTTGAAGCACCAGCTTTTCTCAACTTGGCCTTTAAAGGAAAGCCGGGAGACTTTTCCTCAGTTCCTGCACTACTTCACTTCTTCCCTGTAAATTTCAGTTGCCAGTTGGAGCAGTTAAGCTTTTTATCTTCTTTTCTTTTGGGTCTCTGTAGAGTGGGATATATTTTCCCAGTTGTATAAATGACATGGGAAATGGGGTAAGAATGCATATAAATTCTTTGTTTATTCCTAGAGGCGTTTCCCAGAATAGACATTTTGCTGGCTCAGAAGCTGATTTTAGAGAGCCATCCTGGCTGAACTGAGAGGCAGGGTTCTTCTTTACAGAACCCTACCCCAGCCATTTTCCTCCTTTTATCTAGCTGTTCTGAGAGACCTGTCACTAAAGTTGAGGTGGAAGTCCGCATATCCCTTTCTATTTGTAACTCTTGCCTTAATTTCTCTGTCTTCCTCGAGACAGTCTGCTGTGTCTAGCCATATCACCTATAACAATGGCTAGCTGACTCCTGCGGCAGTGCATCTGCCACCCTTACTAAATTTCAAAATCTTTTGTCCTTGAAACACACTGTTTAGTCCATCCTGCGTCTTCAGGACATCCCCGTACTCACGTGGTGAAGCACAGCAGTTAAGCAAGCGGGCGACCCCACCCCACATGGAAGGAGCAGGCCACCCCAAGATATTCCCTCCTTGGATTCCCCGCCCCGGCTCATACTTTGGTCTGAAGTACACTGCCAACTACACCAATTTGATAATGAGCAAATGTGGGTCCCTTTTCCCAATACACCTTAAAGACTAATTCCTGAGGCACCGAGTTTCAAAGAGAGAAAGAAGTTATTTGTTTGTGCAAGCAAAGGAGGCCAGTGGCCTTGTGGCCCCCAAAACTGCCTCTTGGATCTGCAGACTTTCTATTTTATAACATCAGGATGCTGTTGAGTAATTGGGGTGGAGCTGGCACCGGTTCCTTCATTATAAACTTTAAGGGATTGAATAGGATGGGGGTGGGCACCAAACCAGGGTATGTCACAAGGTTCTGGGATAGCAGAGTAGAGAACAAAGATCAGTTACAAGGCTTTTCATATGGATATTAAACAGGTGGTCTAGAATTGCCATCACAGTAGTAAGCATACACAAAGGTGAGCCTAGTTCTGGAAAAACCATAAACAAGGATAAGGTCAGTCTATAATTACCATCACAATAGCATACACAAGGGTGATGCTAAGTCTAGAGTAACCATAATCAGGTGAAGCTTGTTTGGAATGACCATCAAAATAACAGGTCTAGGCTAGGCTAAGTCTAGCTGGTTTACCTTTGGCTATTTTATAATATAAAGGCATCTGTATAAGGATTTAGTAATCATAACTATTTGTTAATTTTTAACCCTCAGTTAAACTTCAGCCAGCCAGCTTCTCCTGGTAACTCATCAAGAACCTTCATCAGAGCCCCTGGTTTGCAGCTTGCCCTATGGAGTTTGGCCTTGTGCATCCCCATGGTCACATGAGATAATTTTATAAAATCTACTATTTACAGGTATCTCCTGTCAGTTGTTTTCCTAGAGAACCCTGACTAATACACTGTGTAAGGGCCATACTTTCCTGTTTCTTTGTATGCCTTGTAATTTTGCATTTATAACTGGGTATTTTGAGTATAATTTGTAAATCAGATTCTCCCCTTTCCCATGTTTTTTTTGTTGTTGTTGATTGTTGAGTGTTGTCCATTTGTTTAGTCACTTTTCCAGACTGCTTTTGCAAAGACTTTATTCATCATCATGTGTGGTCTCTGCAGTCTCTTTCTGACAGATTTCCTTAAATGCCTGGAGCCAAAAAAAGAAGAAAGAATGCTATTCCCCCGTCTTTGCACCTTGGCTGTGAGCTGAGACATGCCTTCACTTCTCAGCTTTAGCCTTTACCACCTTCCTATGTGGCACTCCACTCTGCCAGGCGGTGCCAACCCAGGTGCCTCTCAGGTCTTTTCTTTTCTGAGCATGTATCTGTTTCTGGGCATGTGTGTTGCATCTGTTTTATGGTATATGTGGTGAGTCATCTTAGCCCTTATCCCCTTAAGAAACTTCCTCCTCAACCTTCTCCTTCCCAGGATTTTGGATATGCCTGCTTCTTCCCCCATTCACCATTTCTTTTTATAGGTGAGCACAGGCAGTGTATGTTTTTAAATCTTTTAAGAGATGCCACTGTCCCCTGGAAAACTGCTCCAGCCTGATGTGCGATGTGAAACAAAGGTCAGCCTCTGTTCTAGTTCCTTAGGGATCCATCAGGTCAAAAATGCTCGGCCACAGTTTTAAGAACAAGGTCCGTATTAGTCCCCTGGCATCACCAAGCTACACCAGGGATGCCCAGGGCACCATCTCCATAACCACTGCTGTCTTGCTGGGGAACGGGAGATGGTAAGATGGTGAGCGAAAAAGTCACACTTGCTTACCCAAAATTCAGCTTCCTTTTTCTTCATTAGGAAGCTCTCTCGTTGGTGAAAGTATTAGATTAATCCCAGAGTTCCTAAAGCATTGCTTGTCAGTCTTTGCCAGTTTATGGTTATTTCAGTGGAGGAACCAATTCTTTGAGTGCCCTGTTCCACCATTTTTTGTGTGTATCTGTGTCCTCTTGCAAATGTTTCATCAGAGTGTGCACTCAGATGGGGGACTGCTGGGTTGACAGTTTGCCCATGTTCAGCTTTTGAGGTATTCCCTAGGTGCTCACAGCCCTTGGTATTGGCAGAGATACAGTTCCATCAGGTTAATAGGTGGAAGATGGATCATTCCTATGGTTTTAATTTGTATTTCCCTGATTGCTGACAATTTATGGCCTCAAAATAATTATTGACCATTTAGTTTTACATTTTTGTGAGTTTTCTTTTGACATTTTTACTCATTTTTTTCATTGGGTGTTTTGTCTTTTTCATTGTTTTTTATAAATCTTTTTGTATTTGGAATATGGTTTCTTTGCTTGTTATATGCATTGTGTACATCTTCTCAGTCTCTGGCTTTGGTTTTTGTTTTTGATGCTTTATTGTATAAATGTTACATTAATTATTTATTGCTTCATCCCGAATTACCCCCAAGCTTAGAAACTTAAACCAGCAAAAATTTCTTATTTTCTGTGGGTCACGAATCACAGGTTTAGCTGAGCTTCTCTGTCTCCATATCTCCTGTGAGGCAGCCATCATGCTGTCACCAGGGCCTGTGGTCCCATCTGAAGGCTCAATTGGGTGGGTGGGGGGAGGTTTGGAGGTTTCCATAGAATTTAATCCTCCATGATTTGTTGAACTGAGGGCCTCAGTTTCCTCTAGTGTTTGTTCCATGGGCCTTTCCAAAGGGCCGCTTAGAATTGGGCAGCTTGCTTCCCTCAATAAGCAAGGGAGAGAGTGAACAAGACAGAAGCTCCAGTCTCTTTTTAGTCTTATCTGAGAAATGACATCCTGTGGCTTTTGCTATCTACTGTTTACTTGAAGTAAGTTACTAGGTCAGCTCACACTCGAGGAGAGTGTCACACAGTGGCGTGACTACCAGGAGAGGGGATCACTGGGGGCTGCCTACCACTGATTTTTTGAAGTTTGTGGTAGTTAAATTTAACTATTTTCCTCCATAGTTTGGGCTTTTTGGCTTTCTTAAAGAAAGATTTCCCCATTCTGAGATTTTTAATATATTTTAAAAGTTTAAAACTCTTTCTCAGTTTAGTGCTTAATACATTTAAAACTGCAGTGTCCAGTACTGTAGCCAATAGCCACATATGGCTGTTTAAATTAAAATCAATTAAAAATTATATAAATAGAAAGTTCATTTTCTCAGCCACAGTAGCCACATTTCAAGTGCTCAATAGCAACTTGTTGCCGGTGTTACTGTATTGGGTGGTACAGGTATAGAACATTTTATTATCACAGAGAGTTGTATTGACATTGCTGATCTCCAATAGGGCACACTTGGCAACGTCTGAAGACATGTTTGGTTGTCACAAATGGTGGGGAGCGGGGGAGGGTGTAGCCACCAGTATCCAGTGGGTAGAGGTCAGGGATGATCCTGAATATGACAACAAATAATTAATCAGTCCCAAATGTCAGTAGTTCTTAAAATGAGAAAGGCTCTTCTAGAATGTATTTTTGTGTGAGGTATGAGATGAGAGTGTGTTCTTTTTTTCCCTCTGGCTAGACGTTCGACCAATCACGTTTCCTGTGAATACTCCATTTCCCTCTGAATGGCAGTGCTGTCGCTGAGCTAACCAAACTCCCAAAAGTGTATAGGTCATTTCCAAGCTCTCAGAAACAAATGGGAGTTAATGTTCTTGTTAAATAAGTAATATGTTAAATAAGGGGACCATGAATTGGAGATTTATTTTCCTTAAATGGTTATTTTCCCTTGCTTATTAAGATAAGATTTTTTAAAAAGGACTTGTACTTTACAGATTCTTAGACTCTGGGAGCAAAGACAACAGTCTCATCTGCTGCTCAATTCATCATGGCTTCAACTTCAAGGTAGGAGTGCTGTTCTACAAAATATCTTATGCAAGTGTTTATTCATCTACGTTTTTGAAAGGCTAAGCTGATGACATTTTTAGCCCTGAGTCCTGCAGGCCTCACAGAGCAGTTGGTGTCCAGGAAGCATAAGAGACAATGGAGAAGAGAGAGAAAGGAAGAAGAATGGAGAAAAGACAAGGCCAACAGGGAGGTGCGTGTGGCATGGCTATGGCCGTGTAGCACCAGTGTGCACACGGGATCTTAAAAACATAACTTACTTTTCCTCATCTTTCTAAGCAAACCAGAAGGTTGCTTCCAGGCCTGCCTCGATCTCTGCAGGCTTTTCCTTGCCCAGGATTTGAATAGCCATGTGCAGAAGATGTTTGTAAGGACTGTGGGTGGTGAGATTGACAGAGATCCTGCTGGGGGCCTGGATCTGCTGCTGTGTATTAGGCAAAGCTAACTCTGCTCTCTTACCTCACTAGGCCTCAGATTAAACTGGGATTTATCAAGAGCCCTTCAGAGCAAGATTGGGTGCTGGGGGAAGGAGAAAAGATGACAATGGCATGTCCCTGTCCTCTAAGAATGGTGTCTCAGTCTGAGGTCCACGGCAGGAAGGTTTCTAGTTTCTTCTCCCTTGCAAGTTGGTTTCCCTTGCTGGCCCATGCAGAGCTTCATGAATGCCTGACCTCCCTAAAGGTTAGCCCTGTGTCCTGGCACCCATCACTGGGGGCCGGCAGAGTCAGTGTCCGGGAAGTGATGTTGAATGAATCTAAAATGTAACCTGTTCAGAGTCCATGGTTAGGGCCTGCAGTTAATTCATCTTTGTGAAGCCTACACCCTTCTTCTTGGGAGGAGGGTCTTCTTGTGCAGAGGTTGGTGCCTGGAGATGGACCCAAGCAGTGTCAGGATTGTTTGCGTGTCCCCTTGTTTGTGCTCTGCTCACATCCCCCTGGCACCTCTTCCTGTCACAACTGAACATAACAGAAGTCCTTGTCAGGGCCTGCAGAGCCCTGTGGGATAGCTACCTCTGCTTGGATATCTCCCCTTAGTTGCATCTTTGCCCACTGCATCTGCAGTCTTCCCTGCTTCCCTTCCTGTTCTGATGCTAAGTTCCTTCAACCTAGGGCTTTGTGCTATGGAACGTCTTTGCATCAGGTATCTGCATGACTCTTTCACCTCTGTCAGGCTGTCTGCTTTCTGAGGTGTTTCCTGACAGTCCTGTCTAAAATAGCACCCTCAGCTGCATGCTTTGCCCCTCATCTGGATGGCACTCATTGCTACCTGATGTTATCCTGTATATTTACCTGTTTGTTCATCTGTTGTCTGTCTCACCCCATTAAATCTAAGTGCTGTGCAGGCTGGGAGCAGAGTTTGCTCACCTCTAGCCTTTGAGGCAGCACCTGCTAATGGTAGGCAGTCATTAAATACATGGCCTCTCACTTTCTTTTTGTTCCAACTTTCAGAGTGGTAGTTAAAGAGCTTGGGTTTCCATGCTTTCCACATTTGGCTCCTGAATTTCAGTTAGCTTCCAGTAAGATACCAGATATACAAGCTTTGCTCAGTGGCAGTATCGTAGCCAGTGAGGTCTATCTGAGTCGTGATTATTGCTAATCAACAACTTTTCCCAATGCCCTGCCATGACAACTTGAAATACAGTCGGTATTGGCAAGTTTTGACAGTCTGTATGGAGACTGAATTAAAAAAAAAAAAGATATCAAATATGGAGGAAGCCATCTAAAGCTCTCTCAGTCTGTTCAGAGCCTGAATTTAGTTAGCAAGAATTGAAGTGTGAAGAATTTGAGAAAAGAAACAAGGGAAACATATTTGTTGAAGAAATAAGAAAAGAAAAGAGATAGGTAAGGGAGAAGTGTGAAAGCAGAGCTGATGGGGCCGCTGAATGAGGGTAACAGTGGAGAGTCACTGCAGCACCCAGGCTTCCCATTGGTAGTTACTGTTACAGTGGTGAGGACAGAGGCGTCTGGGTTTATCCCTAGAGCAGACTGTCCTTTCAGAACTTTATTTAAGAAGAAAGTATGTAATTTCTCTTTAGAATGATTCCCATCCTGAAAATATTTGCACTTAAAGAGTAATCTGGAGGGACTGTGCCCACCCTGCCAGAGTGCCACATGGGATCCAGCTGCTAGAGCAGCAGAAACAGGGCTCTCTCTTTTTGGTCTCAATTACCATTTTTTGGGGGGGGGGCGAGGGGGGAAATTCATCTGCATTGGCGCTGTTGAGGATGGTTCTAAGTTCTCAGAGGGATGAGACAC
The DNA here is from genome assembly GCA_029593785.1 of Cabassous unicinctus. Classification (NCBI taxonomy): domain Eukaryota; kingdom Metazoa; phylum Chordata; class Mammalia; order Cingulata; family Chlamyphoridae; genus Cabassous; species Cabassous unicinctus. The sequence continues at coordinate 7,769 of JAQZBX010105573.1, forward strand.
CCTGTGTTTCATTGTTCCCCCCAAGATAGAGCAGAGCACAAAAAGGTGTCAGATATTTCAGAGAGGTTCACTAGATATATACATAAAATACCCTCAATTTGTGCCCCCATGCTGGCCACCACACAGAGCAAGGTGATACTGAATACCAGAGGGAATGCTAACCACAAGTGAAGCTACTCCATCATTACTCTTTGTACTTTTCTTGGAGCCAGATCTTTCTTGAGTTTAATCAACTCAACTGTTCTTGCTTTGAGAATACTGCAGTCTTTCCTATGAAATGGGCAAAGGCTTCCTTCATCTGCACCTGTTTGACCAAATCCATTTTAATGATCATGTTGATTCTTTTACAACATGAAAAGCCTAAAATAATTCCCTCTTCACTTCCAAGCACAAAACTGGTAAGATTGAATACAGTAGTCAATTTTTTTAATAGTTGTATTTTTTAAGGTTGTATTTTAATCACTCAAGGCATTTATGGTATAATTGCATTTATTTTAATTCAGTGTAGTTGTTAAATGTTTAATGAGAACAGGGCATGTGCTATGTGTTTGTACATAAGCGGTGTGTTGGGTGAAATTATCACCAAGCTTGAAGCTGGGCCATTGTTTTCCATCACAGCATTGGTGGTTGTCTTATCCTATTCTTTGCTCCCCTTATTCTCTTCTCCATTTAAGTAGTCTACACTGGAGGTCACAAGGATCAGAAGAATTAGAGATCCTTTCCATTTTTTCTTCCACATACTAAGTAACCTACCAGAAAATGGAAAAATGCAGCCATGTTAAATTTTCTAATCATCTAATCTTGATGGAATATGAAATCTCAGGCTTCAGAAAAAGAGGAGTAGCAACAAATGCATTATGTAGGGAGAGAGGACATATTTGATATTGGTTACTGTGGTTTCTTTGGAAAATTCACTTAATGAAATAACATGCATTTGCTTTGAAAATATGGCAACTACAATATAAGAGTGATCTGTGTAGGTACCCACTCTGTCCCTCTATATTTCTTTATTTGACTAAAGATAGACCATTCATCTATTCTTGGGTCATTTCACATGCAGTTTTTAATGGAATGCTGTGTAAATGCTCTGGCCATCCTGGGAGAGCCTGGCCTACTGCAGACCAGTAGAGTACAGTTTGGAAAAGGTTAATAAGATGCCTCTTCAACAATTTCAACTCTAATGTTTTGTCCCAGACTCTTTGTCAGCGCACTGACTCCATTTTTTTCCTTCAAATAGTGAGTTAGAGCCTCATGTCCTCCGACAGTTGAGTTGATAATCCTTTTAGAAGAGACACATGTGAAACCGGTCTCATTTCCAAGGCAATATTCAAACAAATATCAGGTAGTGTGGTAGAAGATAAGTATTAAATCTTGACTGACATGTACGCAGACACCATATGGACTCAGGGATCCTTTCATAATATGAGTAATTTTACCATCTAATTTGTTAGTTGCAAGTAAAATCTTCTGGTACCACTAGTACCTATTCTTTTTAATAATATAAAAGGCTGCCCATGTATGTTGGAGTAGGAGTCATCTCTACAGAAAAGTTTCTTTCGTGAACATTTCTCCTGCCCTGAGCTGGAAGGCAGGGTTTTAGTGGAACATATCTGGCCATTGTAGTTGCCCAACATTGAACCAGTAATAAGTTACAGATTTCTCTCCACACTTCAGAATAAGAAAGAAATATAAGAAATGAATTCATAGATTAGTTTAGGAACTTACCTGTGCTTTCTTGTACGTTTTTCAAAATATGTGAAAGTTTTAAATTTGCCTCTGTAGTATTAAAATTAATTTGTGCAATTCAAGAAAAGAAGTAATGTTTATCTGGAAAATTCACTTACCTGGTGCCTGTGCCCAGTGGTGCCAGGTCAATGGTGCTGTTCTAGCCAAGGTGCTTTCCATGGTGTCTGCCCTCCTTGCTGCTGTTGCCATAGCAGTTTTCTTCTGAAGAATCAACTTCTGTGAGGTTCAGAGACTTTGCTGCTTCTGCTTCTTTCTGATTCTGTTTCCTGTTTTGCAGAGATGCCACTTCTGAGAGAGAGGCCCCCCGAAAGGTGAAGTCCATTAAGCTACTTGAGGTTCTGGATGCTCTAGAGGAAGAAGAGCCTGGCAATGGCGGGGCGGAGATTTTCATCTCACCACCTGAGAACGCTGCGGAGGACTTCACCGATGAAGACTCAGGTGATGAAGATGGCCGGCAAGGTGCTTACCTGCCTGCGAGCATACTGCACTCCTCTGTTGTGTCTGAGGACTCTGGCACTGGGGAAGACCATGATGACCTGGAGCTGCAGCCGGCGAAGAAGAGGCAGAAGACAGGTGTCGAATCTCAGCGGGTGTGGACCAAAAGAGATATCTGCCCCAACTTTGGCAGTTGGACAGCATCAGATCCTCATATTGAGTATCTCAAAAGCCAGGAACTGAGTCCTGTAGGCCTCTTTGAATTGTTTTTTGATGAAGGAACCATTAATTTCATTGTTAATGAAACCAATCGTTATGCTTGGCAGAAAAACTTCAACCTGGGTCTCACAGCCCAGGAATTGAAGTGTGTTTTGGGCATTCTGATCTTAAGTGGGTATATCTGCTATCCCAGGAGAAGGATGTTTTGGGAAACATCTCCTGATTCACATCACCACCTTGTGGCTGATGCAATTAGAAGGGACAGATTTGAACTTATCTTCTCATACCTGCATTTTGCAGATAAAAGTGAACTCGCTGAAACTGATAGGTTTGCCAAGGTCAGGCCTCTCATTGTCCGGATGAATTGCAATTTCCAGAAGCATGCGCCCTTGGAAGAATTCTACAGCTTTGGCGAGTCCATGTGTGAGTACTTTGGGCACGGGGGGTCCAAGCAGCTGCAAGTGAGAAAACCCGCCCGGCTTGGCTACAAGATCTGGTGTGGGACAACTAGCAGAGGCTACTTAGTATGGTTTGAGCCCTCTCAGGGCACACTCTTCACCAAGCCAGATGAGGGTTTGGACCTAGGAGGCAGTATGGTGATAAAATTTGTGGAAGCACTTCAGCAGCGAGGCTGTCTGCCATACCACATATTTTTTGACAAGGTTTTTACAAGTGT
>JAQZBX010105574.1:0-10838 GCA_029593785.1 Cabassous unicinctus
TTGAGGACTAGCCTTATGAGTATTTGCTCTTCTAATTGAAACTTAGCCTACTGTTATGGGGTGCCTAAGGGTTACCACCTGAGAGCCTCCTTGTTGCTCCAAAGTGGCCTCTCTCTAAGCCAAACTCAGCATTTGAATGCATTACCTTCCCCCCAACGTGGGACATGACTCCCGGGGATGAGTCTCCCTGGCAACGAGGGATTAATACCAAGCACCAACTGGCAACATCTTCAGAAAAAGACCTTGAATAAAAGGGGGAAAAGGTAAAGAGAAATGAGTTCACATGGCTAAGAGACTTCAAAGAGGGTTGGGAGGTCATCCCAGAGGTAATACTTATGCATACCTCAGTAGGATCTCATAGAACACCTAAGTGGATATCACCCCACACTGAGGGACCCTAAGGTTTCTGGTGACTCCCAGGTCCTATACAAGTGGGGATAGCCCCAGAGAATGATGCCTAATTAGTGGGCTCTTCATTGGCATCTGTGTCCTTGAGAGTGACAGAGTTGGACTCAAACAAGTCATCCCTGCACATGGTCCATCAGTCCCTTCTACTCAAACCTATATGTGATGCAGGAGTTTTTGGGTGTACTTCCAGAGACTGTATCCTCTGGCCCTCCTATTTGCCAGCTGTGCCTGGAATCTCAGTGGAGCTGCAACTCCTACCCTACATGTACCACCTTATTATTAACAACATACATTAGTGTGAAACATTTGTTATAGAATTCATGAAAGAACACTTATAATTGTACTGTTTGGTAAAGTCCATAGATTAAAAGAGTCCACTCTGTTGCACAGTCCTATATTTTTTCTTTAATTTTTATTATAGTAACATATATATAACCTTTAATTTCTCCTTTTAGCTGTATTCACATATTTAGTGCTATTAAATACATTCACAATCTTGTTCTACAATCACCACCACCCATTACCAAAATTTTACAATCAACCCAAATAGAAATTGTATAAAAACTGAAGCATTAACTACCCATTCTTATCCCCAACCCAGTTCCTTGTTACCTATATTCTATATTCTGACTCTATGAGTTTGCTTAATCTAATTTTTTAATATAAATGAGGTCATACAATATTTGTGCTTTTGTGTTTGGCTTATTTCACTCAAGATGATGTCTTCAAGGATCATCCATGTTGTTGCATGAAAAAGAACTTCATTCTTTTTTATTGTTGAATCATATTTCACTGTATGCATATACCACATTTTTGTTTATTCATTCATTTGTTATTGGAAACAGAGATTGCTTCCATCTTTTGACAATTGTTTATAATACCACTATGAACTTCACTGTGCAAATATCTGTTTGAGTCCCTGCTTTCAATTCTTTCTGGTATTGCTGGGTCATATTTTAAGACTATATTTAGCTTTCTGAGGAGCTGCCAAACTGTCCTCCACAACAGCTACACAATTTTACATCACCACCATCAATGAATGAGTGTTCCTATTTCCCTACATCTCTCCAACACTTGTAATTTTCTGTTTTGTTAATAGTAGCCATTCTAGTGGGTGTGAAAGGGTATATCATTGTGGTTTCGATTTGTATTTCCCAAATAACTAATGATGTTGAACATATTGTCATGTGCTTTTTAACCATTTGTATATCCTTTATGGAGAAATGACTAATCAAGTCTTTTACTCAAATTTTAATTGAGCTGTTTGTCTTTTTATTGTTGACTTGAAGGATTTCTTTATATATTCTGAATACTAAGCCCTTATCAGATATGTGACTTCCTAATATTTTCTCCCATTGTGTAGGTTATCTTTTCATTTTCATACTTAAGTCCTTTGATGCACGAAAGCTTTTAATTTTGTTGAGGTCCCATTTATCTTCTTTTTCCTTTGTTGCTCAGATCCTGAAGACATTTCCCTACATTTTCTTCTGGGAAGTTTATAATTTTTATCCTTATATTTAGGATGTTGACCCATTTTTAGTTAAATTTTTGTATTTGATATGAGTTGAAGGTTGTCCTTCATTCTTTTGTGTATGGTTATCCTGTTCTTCTAGCATCATTTGTTGAAGAAATTTTCTTTCTCAATTGAATGGACTTGGCAGCCTTGATGAAAAACAATTTACCACAGATGTGTGGGTCTATCTCTGAAATTTCAATTCTATATCATTGGTCTATAAATCTACTTTTGTGCCAGGATGATGTTGTTTTGAACACTGTGACTTTGTGATAAGTTTTAATGTCAGGAAGTGTAAATCTTCCACCTCCATTCTTCTTTTTCAAGATGGCTTGTCTATTAAAAACTGCTTACCCTTCCAAATAAATTTGATGATTGGCTTTTCCATTTCTGCAAAGTAGGTTGTTGGGATTTTTACTGAAATTACATTAGATCTGAAAATCATATTGGGTAAAATTGAAATTTTAACAATATTTAGTCTTCCAATCCAGGAGCATGAATTTTGCTTCCATTTTATTTGGTTTTCTTTCATTTACTTTAGCAAAGGTTGCACATTCTTGGTACATTTATTCCTGGATATTTGAATCTTTTAGTTGTTATTGTAAATGAGTTTGTCTTGATTTTCTCTTCAGATTGCCCATTACTAGTGTATAGAAACATTAAGGATTTTGCATGTTGATCTTGTAGGATGCTGAATTCCGTGGTTAGCTCTAGCAGCATTGTATGTTTTTTGGAACTTTATATATGAACATTTCATTGCAAATAGTCAAAGTTTTATAACTTCTTAGGGAACTTAGATGCTTTTCTTTCTTTTACTTCCCTAATTGTTCTGGCTAGAACTTCCAGTTCAATGTTGAATAAGAGTGGTGATAGTGGACATTCTTCTCTTGTTCCAGATCTTAGAAGTAAAATCACCAGTCTTTCACCATTGAGTAGGACATTAGCAGTGGGTTTTTATATATTCCTCTTATAAGTTGAGGGATCTTCCTTCTAATCCTATTTTTCTACATTTTTTCTCAGGAAAGGATGAAGGATTTTGTCAAATGCCTTTTCTGCCTCCCTTGAGAAGACCTTGTGGTTTTCCCCCTTCATTTTGTTAATATTTTGTATTACGTTAATTGAATTCCTTATGTTGAACCATTCTTGCATAACTGGGATAAATCCCACTGTATGCTAGTGTATAATTCTTTCAATGTGATGTTGGATTTGAAAAAAATATAGAGCACACCATAAATTTGCATGTCATCCTTACACAGGTGCCATGATAATCTTCTCTCTATCATTCCAATTTTACTTTATGTGCTGCTTTAGTGACTGCCATCTCAATAAATTTTGTTCTCTTTTTTATTTATCATTTGAAGGTTGATCAAAACATGCAAGAAAGTTTTTTGTAATTTAGGAGAATTTGTTATATTTATTCCCAATTTGTTTTGTCAAATCCAGACATTAGAACATTTTATCTTCTTCGAAGTCAAAAATATTCACTGATGATAATTTTGATAAAACTTACAAGCAAATGATACAAGGCAATTTTAAAAAGTTCTTTACTCTCAGCAGCCTCCATTAAATAATATTAATATTAACTGTGTATATGTCCAGAATATTTACTCTGAGAAAAAAATGTTTTCCATATTTACATGTACATAGTTCACATTTAGATATATGATTTATGTTTATGTAATTTATATAAATATTTAAGTCACTGAATAAAAATTTTAGTAACATTTGTCCTCATATGACAATATAAATATACTATTTACCCCAATTTTTAAAAAAATATTTATTTATTTATTTCTCCCTCCACCCTCGTTGTTTTGTGCTCACTCTCTGCTCTTTGTGTGTTCTTCTGTGTCTGCTTGTCTTCTCTTTAGTGGCACTAGGAACCATTCCTGGGACTTTCCAGAGTGGAGAGAGGCACTTAATCTCTTGCACCACCTCAGCTCCCTGGTCTGCTGCGTCTCTTATTGACTCTCTTCTGTGTCTCTCTTTGTTACATCATCTTGTTGTGCCAGCTCTCCACATGGGCCAGCACGCTGCATAAGCCAGCACTCCTGCATGGACCAGCACTCCTGTGCAGGCCAGCACTCTGCATGGGCCACTTTGCCATGAGGCCTAACCTGTTTTTCACCCGGAGGCCCTGGGAATCTATTCCTGGACCTCCTCTATGGTAGATGGGAGCCCAATTGTTGAGCTACATCCACTTTCCCCAATTAGTTATTTTAATTCCAATTTCATTGGCTACAGAAAGGATTTTATTTTATGATGAAAGAATAAGCAAACAGTCCAACCACTATATGATATAAATTAAATTCTTTGGAAACCAAAAGTATTAAAAGTAATAAAAAAAACTATGAAGTAAAATTTAGGTAGAAATATGAAACAACTATATCCAGAAGACATCACAACCATCTAAATTGCTATATACCACATACACCCTAACTAGATACACTGTATATTCCAAACCATGGGATTATCTCCTTTGCTTACACCTGGGAGGATTTTCAGATTTCCCAGTGCAATCAAACAATTGAGCCTAATCAAAATATATTGCACACAAATATGAACCAGTTTTGGAAAAGTCAGCCTTATGAAAGAGGGAAAAGCCCATTTCATAATGAAACAGACATTTACACTTGGAAGCTTCTATCATTGACATTAAAATTTATATTAATTGGTATATCAACTGGTATTCACGAAACTGATTGATTTAGACAAAATCAGCTGCTGAGAGGAAATTGTAGCTTGCTGATTACAAAGTATGTTGAGCTAAAAGATTCCCCAGGGCTCATATTTGAAAGTAAAGGCACTGATGTGAACAGAGTGGACCCCACGAATTGGAATAGGGATATTTTGTGAAAATTCAGATGACTGAGTACTTCAAATCATCATAATTCACTGAACTTCCTTACAATCACAATAGATTTCAACTCCAAGACACCCCAGAGCAGAGTACAAAGGTTAAAAAATGAGCAAAGGGTTTGCACAAACACATACATACCCATACACATGAAAGGGCACTGTAAAGTTTATTCTAAAGTGAGTTAATAGGTGAGAAAAATATAAAGTCCTTGTAACTCCCTCTGTATAACTGTTCTTCACTTCCACTCAGCATATCTGCTCTCTTTGATGCTTTTTTTTGTTTTTTTATAGACTCCTACAGCAGTCTATTTTATCATACAGTTTACTGTATTTACAAGCCATTTGTCCCCCTCAAGGAAAACAATTATTTTTACTGGTTTGTTCATTAATATATTTAGATCATTTAGAAGTGTGGCTGGTACACAGAAGGCAATTTGTAAACATGTGTTAAACTAATGATCACTATCACATCTGCAGGCATACAAAACAAGGCTTAAAGTCCATTGCCTAATTAATAGGTAACATATTCTACAGGAAACTTTAAGAAAAGATATTGCATGCTTTTTTCCAAGTCTCATTTAGGGCATATTATACATCTTTGTTTCTCAAGTTATAGATCAAGGGATTCAACATGGGGATAACCAGCATGTAATATATAGAGGCCACTTTATCAGGGCCATTGGAATGACTAGACTGGGGCTGCACATACATAAATATTAAATACACTACCACTATTAGATGGGATTCACAGGTGGAGAAGACCTTGTGTCTGCACTCAGCGGAGTTCATTCTGAGAATGGCTCCAAGAATGAACAGGTAAGAGACAAGAACAAGGAGGGATGATATCAAACTAAAAACGGAGAATATCTGAATTATTAATTCAATTTCTTGAATGTTTGAGCAGAGTAGGGATAACAAGGGGAGACCCTCACAGTAGAAATGATGGATGACGTTGTAGCTACAGAAGATTAAATTTAAATTCTTGATGGTGACGAGAAGGGATATAAAGAAACTGCAGAGATAAGGGATTGCCACCAGTACCCAACATACCCTTTTTGACACGATGGCTGGGTAGAGTAGTGGGTACAGATGGCTACGTAGCAGTACAGAACAAAAAGTTCACTAATGATGAACATGATGAAAAATGTTAGCTGTGTGGCATAAAAATGATGGGAGATTTTACTTTCATCTACAACAAAATTTCATGGCACTTTGGGTCCCACAGCAATTGAATAACCAAAATTGGTGAGAGTCAGGTGTCTGAGGAAAAAGTACATGAGGGTTTGTAGCCTGAAGTCCATCTTGGTGAGGATGATCATGCCTAAGTTGCCCACCACGGAGATCTCGTAGATGATGAGGAACAGTCCAAAGAACAGAGCCTGCAGCTCAAGGAGGTCTGTGATTCCCATCAGAATGAATTCCTTCAGCACTGTTAGATTGTTTGTCCATCAGCATCTATCAGGAAACCTATTCTGGAGAGAGACATCGACCTAATATCTTTCATGTAGTATCACATAAGAGATATTTTTATATACAAAGCACTATGAATAAGTAAATTCAAAATTTCCAATTTTGAGATACTTAAACATAAACTCAGTCCTCACAAGTAAAACATACATATACAGACAGAGAGACAAACAGAGATGGGTAGAGAAGATAGAGAATAAATTGTTATTAGGTGTATGTATGATTATAATATCTTTTTATTTATATAATGACAATTACATGATGATATTTATAAAATTACAATTACATAATATGGCATGATGTACTTGTCAACTACATAATAAAAATTTAATAAAAAATTCCAAAAATTTTTTGGAATCATTTAGAACCTGTTGATACTACATAGTCTTGTGAAATATGGTACAGGTTGAAACAATACACACAATAGTTATATGACAGGTGTATGGATAAGATAAGGAAACTCTCACAAATCACAGTTGGGATCATTTGTCTTTAAACAGGGAAACATCCATGAGATATAAAATAAAGAGACAGAGAGATAAGGTTTCTGTATACCACCATTTGTTCCACATAAAAAGGGGAGCTTTGGGAGTATGATGGAAATATTCTAAATCTCCTTAATTACTTCTGCAAAATGAATACTCCTTTGCAGGGTTGTTGGGGAAGATGAGTGAGAGTTATTAATAAATGTTTCAAAGTAATTGTGGTACCTGGCCATAGCTATCAAATATTAAATACATTGTGGTTTTTTTAATCATTTTATTTTTTTAAATGGTGACAGTATGACACTTGAAAAGCAATTCTTTTATTATGTTTATGTCAGGACTATGATGTTGAATAGGTTGAGAAGATTGTTTTCCATGTAACTCACCACAGCTTTCCTCCACTCTCACACACCATGACCAAAAATTGGACCATCAGTTGATTTTACTTAAATATTTTAATATAACTTAACTTAAATATAAATTTGCTTAAAATATGCCCTCCTCCTTTAGGGGCATTTTCATTATAACTGATAGGATATTTGTTTGTTAAACATTAAATATACTTTCTTGTTGAAGAACCTTAGATAAAATGAGGAAATTTGAGCAAGGGAGAAAGTGAAGACATTTGGCATTGGTTTTCAATAATGAATTTTCATAAAACTTCTCCTAAATAAAAGAAAGTCTCTACTTTATAGTATAAATAAGTTAAAATTTGATATATTACCCTACAACATAAAGGACAAATAAAATACACTAAATATTAGGTGTTCATGGATTACTTGTTATTTTAAATCCTTCTGCACATTATGGCCACATGGACTTTCTTCACACAGAATTTCCTTGTACTACAATGCAGATAAACACAAATATCATCAAATAAAAATGTAAATATAACCACAATAAGTCACAGATTTAAAAGTAAAGCAGCATAAGATAAGGATGACAGGTGAAGATAAAAGAATTGGTGGTTTAAGAAATTATGATTATCAATATTTCCTCAAAAAAAAAAATCATAGGAATGTACCTGGTTATAATGAAAATAGCAACGTCAGCAGGGTCTGAGGCGGCTCCAAGCAACTAAGGAGAAAAAAAAAAAACAATTCACGACAGTAAAGTAAAAAAATAAATAATTCATGATTACCACACAGATATCACATAAAACATTGCTTTAAGGTAGTGACTTTCTGATATCTTATACGGCCCCCATGCACACACTTTCCTCATGTTGGAATTATAAAATTGAGCTCATTAGATAGTACACTTAGGAAAAAATATTGTCAGTGACTTCCATAAGAAGCAATATAAAACTTGTTTAGTTGCAATGATGAAACATTTAAGAAAAAAAATTACATTGGTTAGTACAGCTTTTCCTGTAAGGTAAGAGAATTAAGCAAGTTTCCTCTCCCCAGCTTTGGAATTTTATGGAAAGCAATAATTCCTTTTTCCTAGTTTACTACCCCTTTGACTAATTTATTTTGATTTTTGATGCATCTTTTTACATTTATCTCAGTGTACAATAAATATTACTTTAGTTATGTGAAGGGTATTGATGAGATTAGAGCCAGTAAATGACAAAAGAATTTGGAGAGACTCCAAGTGAAGGACTGAATACTTTTGCCTTTAGAAATCTGTGAAAATTTTTTATTTGCTATAATTATGATTTATTTGCTCTCAGTTTTGACCTCCATTATCATATACTTATTTATATAAAGCACAAATATTATATAAGCAATATAATGATGATGTTTTCAAGATCTATGAGAATGGAGCTTCAAAACCAATACAAAAATGAAGACTTACAGCCAATGTGAAATTTGAAAAATTAATATGAAGAAAAAAGAAAAGAGGTCCTATTCTGCTCAGGCACTACTGTGTAGTAAAATGCATACAGAATTGAATCAAATTCTCATATTTTACTGTGTCTGTGTCATTGAATAAAAGTGGGAACTTGCAAATGCCACTGAGATATTGTAAATAGTGATAAAATATGGCATCAGATGAAATTTTCTATCTTTTCACTGGTAATGAATCCTTTGTATTGACTCCCCCAGGAGCTTCTTTTTATTTTATTTTTTCTTTTCTGTTTTTGTTTTTTTTAATTAATTAATTTATTTTTTATTTTCTTTCCCCATGTGTTTCTTACTGTGGCAGAGTGAGAAAAATTTATAGATTTTTTTCACCCTTTAGATTCTCCCTTAGGAGACATTAAGCAACTTGTTGATTTTCCTTGAAACATTTGAAAGTTTCACAGTCTTCCTGGGGCTATCTACTAATTCATCAGGACAATTTGTGCTCACCAGTCAGCAAATAATAATTTATTTGTATATGTTTGTACTTATTTGTTTAATCATGTTTATTAATTTATTTCATGAGTTCCTATGTTTTACTTTTGGTTAACATTTAGCATGCAATGCTGGGAGGAAAATAGTGTATCTAAAACACAGGCTAGTCAATATTCTCTTATTTCTACAGTAGGATCCTCAAATGGATGACACTATGGAGAGGGGTTTAAGCACTGCCTTATTGTATTACTTCAAATAAGATCGTACTTTTTTAAAAAAATTATTGGTTATCTATTTTGACTTTAGGACAGAAATTTGCTATTCCTACTTCTCATTCCATAGTGATTGGTCATCCTCTGTCTGTTTAGGACTTCTTTTTTTTTTTTAATTTTTATTTGTAAAATGATATATAAATACATATGCATATATGTGCATTTGTTTACATAAATGTTATTTGTTATATATATATATATATATTTTTTTTAAAGGTGCCTACATTACCTAAATATTACTCAGAAATTACAGGGATTCCCATGTTCCCCACCACCCACACCTCCAACAACATCCCACACAACCATTCCTCATCCGTGTGGTACAACAACCACAATGGATATACACATCCTGGGGCCTTGCCACCGAGCACAGACCACAGTTCACATCACAGACTACACTCTCTCCCACCCAGTTCTGCATGGTATATTCTCATGGAAAATGGCCTACATCTGTCGCCACTTTGCCACTCAGGACAACACCCAATGTCCCAAAAAAGCCCGAGTATTTCAACTGCCCCTCCTCTCCCTGCCCCAAAAATGTCCAGTGGCCATTGGCTCCACCTCACTGTTACAATTTCTTCCATTGCTTGAATCACAATATGTCTACAACAGAACAACACCAAGTCCACTCTAGTCCACAGCTCCTCCCCCGATCCTGAGGGGACTTGGAAGGTGATGTCCACTCCACCTCCAAGTGAGAGAGGGCTTATATTCCATGGATATAGTGGATAGGATTATCTTGCCTTCAGCTGCAGGCCGTCTCCATTCCCTGGCATGGCTGTTGCCCATCGTCGTCTCCTCGCCAGGTTACTTGGATGAGTCCATTGAGCTGTAGGTAGGAGTTGCAGCTCCACTGAGATTCCTGGCACAGCTGGCACATAGGTGGGCCAGAGGATACAGTCTCTGGAAGTACACCCAAAAACTCCTGCATCACATATAGGTTTGAGTAGAAGGGACTGATGGACCATGTGCAGGGATGACTTGTTTGAGTCCAACTCTGTCACTCTCAGGAACACAGATGCCAATGAAGAGCCCACTAATTAGGCATCAATCTTTGGGGCTATCCCCACTTGTATAGGACCTGGGTGTCACCAGAGCCCTCTGTTTAGGACTTCTCTTTTGTCTTTTGTTATATTTACTATCTTATATTTCAATATTTTATGTCTTCTGTTCTGTCCAAACCCTATCACAGTTCTTTCCTACCTCAAAACATATTCTACTGTGTTTATTATATGGCCTACATTATCTAACTATCCTAGTAAAATATAGATTTTATGTATATATGTTTTACCATGTCTACATGCTACTGTGCTGTAAATCTTACTGCTGCATTTTAACATGTTTGAAAAGTATCCACAATGTGACACATTTTGTTCTGTTTCTGCATTATGTTCCATAACACACATCTAACAAATTTCAAGTATGTATTGTTTAATGGCAAATTGTTTTTCTCCCAATTTTCAGCTATAACCAAAGCAACTACAATGTATCATTTTAATGAGCAGCCTTGTGCTGGTCCCTTTAAAATATTGTGAACCATTACTTGCTTTGG